>JAUTBZ010011567.1:0-20229 GCA_032361785.1 Lepetodrilus galriftensis
GGGGGGGGGGCTCTATTCTCGAAACTTTCTTACGAACTCTTAGACTAAGAACAGTTCGTAGCCATACTATATGAATCACTAAGATTGTCTTACGATCGTAAGAAGGTTTGAGAATAGGACCCCAGCTCCTTTTGGGCATTTCCGGTTGCCTTCAGCATGGAGAGGCTTACTGGAGTACTACTAACTATGCGCCACATGCATATAACGCATGTATACTGTACTCAATTGGTCGTTACTACATTTATTAATCCACCCTGACATTATTTTAATCACCCCTCTGTCTTCACGATCACTGTATTAATCATGTCTTTGTTCTCCACCCTCTGCTTCATTTGTATGACTTAAATGTCATCCACTGTCAACTGCTAGGATAATAACATGCAAGTCTTTTGAAGCACGCTGGTAATCATGACAACCAATGCTATTTACGTATCTTGGGAGACAATATTATCAGCGATCAATATTTAATAATCCTGCTCAAAGCCAGTTTATTTCTTGAAACAACAATTAATCAGTTTATTATTACACCACGTTGTAAGTTGTATTGTAAGTCGATGTTTGAAGTTGGCATACTGAACCTTATCAGCTTGGCCTATGGATAGGTGACTGAATTCTGTTATATTCCTTACTTTAAATGTTTATTACTTAAATGTGTTTAATACATATAACGAATTATATAGGTCCATACAGACCTAACGCGGGAACCGCTGCGTTTTCCGCTCACAGATCACTTCATATGAAAATGCACCAACTGTTCACACCTAAACCGTGCGGTATGCCGTGCTGCGTTACGGTTTAGGTGTGCACATTTCATGCATTTTGAGAAGTGATGTGTCCGCGCTAGATTTGAACGCACCTTTAATAATGTCTGCTTCCTTTCTATTTTCAGCGGATCAAACGATCATCTTCACGTTAATCAAAGAACTTCGAGTTGATCTTCATCAATTCCTATTTAAATACTGTCAGAAGATTAGTCGCTGATTTGGAAGGATACCAAACTGAAGAACCAACCTTTATATTTTCGAAATATAAACCTAGATTACCACCTAAAGCGTCTTCAACGTCTGGTACAGGAAGAAACAATACGTTTTAAAACGTATTTGTCTCGATGAAGTACCTAAATGCAATTTGTTGTGCATTTCGAAAGCTTCGAGAAACATGTATTTCCACATATGCCTAATCAGCACAGTTAATTTAGCTGACCTGGGAAAGAGGCTGGTATTTCCGGCGTGAATTTGACATGTGACTTGGCAAACAGGATGTCACGTGACAACTATTGCAAGTCGGGCCTGACACAGTAGATGACGTTGATTGTCAGCTAATTAATATAACCGTCACTGATCGGAATCACGAGCTACAGCATCGTAAATAAAGCTATCGGAACTCGTATCAAGTTAGCAGCATGCAGTTACAGTTGCACCTATGGAAAGTTGTTTTCCAGATTGAATACGATATTTACCCTATGCAGACTATCATCAGCAATATTTTAATATTTCCAGACGTGTGATAACTTAGAAAATGATCTCAACAGAATTCATATTCGTGAAAAAGATTTTGGAGTGGGATTTTTTACAAAGTGTTAAATATGTGCCAGTGTTCAACTATCTCATTTGAACAGACGTTCCTAATATTGTGATATGTTGTTGGAAGTGAAGTATTTGAGCCAATGTTCATCTGTCTCATTTAAGCGGACATTCTTAATGTCGTGATTGATTTGTCGTCGAAGTGTGAAAAATGTGTGCTAATTGACGATCTCTATTTGAGGCGGACATTCCAAATGTCCTACAGCCTTCTCAACAGCCTTTTATCGAGGACTATGGTTGACGTGTCCGCCATGATGTTAACGAGCGGAGATAACGAGACTATATCGGAACGAACACCTGGTGACCCATGTCTCAAAATATTGTCGGAGGGTCCACCTCCGCCGACACCGTTCCCTCTAGGAGCCAGAATTGTTCTGTGCATCATCATGTCTCTCTTGACAGTGGCGGCCATCTTGGACAACAGCCTCGTTATCGTCACCGTCTGCTTGAACCGTACACGTGCAACCAAGACAAACATCTTGGTTGTCTCCCTTGCCGTGGCTGATCTATTAATAGCCCTCGGACCAATGCCTCTAAGCATATATTTAATGTTTACAAGTTTAACTTGGCATATTGGAGACTTTTTGTGTTCGTTGCTGTCCTCTTTCGATGTGTATTTGTGTACGCTTTCCGTTTTCCACGTGTCATTTATGGCTATTGATAGATTCTTAAGCATCAGCTACCCCTTCCTATACCAAAGGGTTGGCCGGAAGTCCGTCATAGTGATGCTGACTACGTCGTGGATCGCACCAATCGCTTTCTCATTCCTTCCAATCATGACACAGATCTATCGAATAGGATTGGAGGAGTGGTACGCATGCGCATTGCCGCTCGGATCTACCATGGGACATTGCAACTTCCTCGCCAACAAAGCGTATTCGGTGGCAACGTTTGCACTTTTCGTCATCTGCTTGGGCATTATTACCGCGTGTTATCTAAAGATATTTTCTGAAGCCAGAAGACAGGCCGTTCAAATAAGAACGCTGTCTATATGTGACAGCGGAACGGGCAGTGTGGTAAAACAAGAACTCAAAGCTGCAAAGACCATTGGAATCATTCTTATTGCCTTCAGTGCCTGTTGGTTGCCTTCTGAGGTCGTGTCCATCGTGAACCCATTCTTGAATTACAAGATTTCTGATAAGATCTATGGCTTGATGATCTGGCTCGGATACGTGAATTCCATGTTGAACCCACTTATTTATTTCTTTTCTAACAGTTCATACAAACAACAAGCCAAGATGTTACTGAAGAGGATAACGGCAAGCCACTCACGGACGGAAGTGTTAACTTTAACCCTACGAGCCAATAACAATAACAATAACAGACATGCATGATCATATCATAAGATTCTCGAAATGTTCTTACGATCGTAAGACAATCTTAGCGATTTTTAGGTTATGAACTGTTCTTAGGCTAATAAGATAATCTTAGCGATTTTTTGGCTACGAACTGTTCTTAGGCTAAGAAGATCGTAAGTACGTTTCGAGAATAGGCCCTCTGGTTCCTATGATCCTGGGCCCGTATTCTCGAAACTTCTTAGTGAGAAAAGATCTCTTCAAAAATGGACATAAACAGAAAACCAGTAGGCAACTTCTTAGTGCTTGCTAAATTCTTAGGAGTTACAAAATTTTGAGAATATACTGGGCCTGGTTCCTGGAAGCCAGACCGTTCCGCATTCAAGGAGAAATGCTTGCATTCTTTATGGGTTATTGACCCCAGTTTCTCTGGGTAATTCCATAACACAATGGTTATGCCAGGTTCTTCTCCCACCTTAGCCATGCACAGCTATCGATTTATGTTGTCACTTTGTCTGGTCTCACTAGTATACAAGTGTGTGGTACAAGCAGTTTTCGGAATTATTCCCTTCATGTGCATCAACATCTGGAAGTTACTTTTCTTGTGCCATCATGATAAGATTCGATGTCTGAACTCTCTCAGTGGTGTTACCATCCTTGGTTTGTCAGTACCAGCGGGTGCTCACAGGTTTCCTGCAATTCTTATCTTGTAGGTTTAATCATGTTAATAGTGCTATAAACTGACTAGATGCAATATGAGCAAAATATTCTGGAAAATGACAAACACACACAAAAAAAATAGTTATTAAATAATTTTTAAGCAAGTGCAATTTGTCAATAAATTGTCATTGTCTTACTTTTGGCCTCTTCGCCTTCAGATAATTGTTCTGCATTTTTTATTCATACGACACCGATAATGATCTGTCATGATTGATTTTACAAAGCTTTGCCATTGAGTTTTAAACACTCCTAAGTCCTCCCTGACTGTGTGGAGGAGCTGATAATGGTGGAAAGCATGTTCATCTGCGATGAATCATGTTCTATTTCATTTCACTGGGGATGATTTCTTTGTCAATTATCCCGCTGTCAGTTCACATTGCATCTATACATGGTGGTGGCTGCGACTCACTGGGCAATTTCAATGCGTAACTTTGCCTGTGTTGAATGTGTGATCAAGTCGTGTTTGTCCGGGGAAGTTTGACTCCATTGGCTATAAACACTGGCAATGAATCCATTGTATGCGTTTACACCTGGATAAATAACCGCTCTTAATATGGTCGTAGAATTTTCGTTACTTTGTGTTTTGTCCCCTAAGGGTGATGAGGCTTTATTTACTTCTACAGCATTTATCTGTTGCTGAAAACCATGCTACTGAGACAAATTGCCGCAACAATTAAATCGCAGTCAATGCTACATTGTTGTAGCTGATAATGACATTTGTAACTGCAGATAATGTGCAGCAGCTTCATATCCAGTTGTTTACCAAGTTTTTGTCGACAGCCATTTGATTGAATGGTGATAGCGATCAAAACTTAACTCGAAGTGATTTGATTGAAAGGGGGGAAAAAACGGTATTCATTCGTTTGTATTGACAGACGAATTGTCATCAGACGGGGAACACAGATTTAGATTAAATTGAAGTCTCTGGAAATAATGAATTTTATTGCAGGTATCCTACGGCAAATATTTTCAGACATGCCATAGGACTTCTGATCTGATATACTGCAGGTCAAGGTTGAATGGTACGAACACGTACAGGGTAATTACAGAGTCATATATTGCTGCATTGTGGGGGAAGGTGTCATGATGTTGTGACTCTAATATGAGTATATACCTGTTAATGACAGGTATGGAGAAGCCAATCACATTTGCTAATTACAGGGCTGCTCAACACTTTCTTATGTAATTGGAGTGAACACATGATGCTCCTTTGTCATGCAATGTTCTTCATTATGAGGACAATGCACTGACGGCAAGGTCAATTCACACCAATATGCACGTAGGTAGTCATTAACAAATCTCCTTCTATCCGTGATTAGAGAACGGTCTGACAGGTTGTTAATATCTTGTACATGCCTGCCCTACCTACCCCGTGGTGCTATTTATAACTATGGAATGCTGGAATATGTATTCCGTCCCTCCGTCGGTACAACTCTCACCTGCCATATTTGGAAATAGCTTCCATTCATATGTTATTAATATTGCTCAGCATGAAGTGCAGTGAATGGGGAGGATGATACGGAATACCATAATGGTGCTATGATATCTATAAGAAGTACCCCCCACCCCGTCCCTCAGAGTCAGGGCAACCCCCAGTTTGCCACCCCAGTCTTCCCATTCCACCCTGGGCCCCGGCCACACCTGTCTGCCGATGTGGGCAGCCCACTGAACCAGCGTTTCGTCTGCATCATTTAACAGCTGGGATGCTGGCACACCGCGATTGGCTGTCGCTAGGAGACAGATTGTCAACAGCAGGGTTTGTGAAGGTAGAGACAATCTGATCATTTACAGGTAGTTTGCATGCTCAGGCTTCATTACCTGTGCAGGTATTTGGTCAGTCAGTCGTCCCACCTCAGTTAGATGGAGCAGGACCAGCGAGTCCAGGGGATGGAGACAGCAGGGTGGTGGCTGTCTTGTGACAGTCTGCCCAGCCCTACCCGAACACACCTCACCTGACTGGCTTAGTCACCTCACCTTACCTCACACAGGTATGTCAGCTTCACCGTCGTATCTATATGTATGTATTGCCACCAATTTGATCAAGCAGGTTTCGTCTATCCGATAATACCAGATAGCAGTTTGATTTCCAGTTGCAATTTCCAGTTAAATGCTAAGTGTTCCCATGACTACCAGTAGTGCATTCGTTAATCGCTGTATTATGGTGATGTTGCCAGTAGTCCGTGCCATACCAGCAGCCAAGTTTTTCGGCCAGGTTTAGGTGTGACGTTGTATACATTGCTGCCGATATTTGGTGGAAGTTAGCACCAGACTTTGAATTGATTCCCGTCGTCCATAGCGATATGGCAGAGCGGGTGAGTGGCCTGTTATTAATAGCAGTCGGCACAGTGACTCATCCATACCTCGTGATGGTCAGAAGCTGCCATGTTGGTCGTGACGACGACGGAGGAGTTGATCGCAGTCAACGTCGGTGAAATTCTAGACCGACTGCGACCACGGTGAAATATGAGACTGGCTGCAGTCTATGTACTGAGAAGTCTCGTTAACCCTTTCACCTTGATGCCTGAAAAAAACACTAAATGCTATGCCAGTGTGGCTAGTGTATCAGTGCAGTTTGGTGGTACTGATGGGTTTGACATTATTGATTGAATACTTTTTATAACCGACAGGTATATGCATTAATTTCTAAAATTAGTTTTCATGTATATGCAATATTAATAGTGCAGCGAAAGGTTAGATATTGTCTGTCTATCTTTCATTGTTCAGGAACAGTGTATCAAGTTTCAATATTTCACTCAGTGGCTTACTATTGTCTGCCAAACCTAATTTGTTTCTTCAAGTGAATGTAGTACGTAACTTTCAACAGAACAAAGTTTATTGATAACCTTTAGTGACCGACTGAAAGATTTGTCCATTAAGCACTTGTACTTGATAGCCGCGAAACAGTAGTGGTATCTTCATAGGCTCAAAATCAAACATGTAATTGTACACAGATAATTTCCCATGTAATTTTTAGGGGTCAGTTTTGTTTTCCAATTTGATCTCTCATTGCAATCTCAATGTTCAACCGTTCCTTCAATGTCCTTCCTGATTGCATGGTGTGGTCGTGTTTCAAGGTGGAATGGAGAATGCTGAGAAATTACTTTCCTACGATAGACTGATCCACTTGAACTAACAGAATGATTGTTCAGCCAGCCTTTGATAAATTATAAGGATATCCTTTTTAAAAAATAGTCTGTCCATCTGGAATAACACTGAGTTTATTGCAAAGGATGCAAATATTTTATCATCGCCATTACTAAATATGTATTAAGCATGCACAGTGAACAAGGCAGTGCATCAGATGATGTTGGTAGCCATGGGAAATGGATGACCATCTGGAAGTGAATGGAAGTATAGAGTTATCCTGATTTATCGAAACTAAACTTGAGTTTGAGATTTCTCCCATTGACTCAGTGCTGTAATTTGAGCAAAAACTCAAACCAAGCTGAAATTTTACAGCACTGACTCAATGGAAGAAATCTCAGCCGAGCAAAATCTCAAAGTTTGTTTAGAGAAATTGTGGCCAGGAGACCTATCATACTGCCTCTTACTTGAGTCGGCTCTGCTGTACATACAGGACTGCAGAACAGTTTGGAGACGTTTACCAAGCTGACAAATTATTAGTGATGTGCATCTATCAGAATATTTTTGGTCAGTTTCAAAAAAATATTCAATTCTCTCCCAAGACGTTGACTGTTTTATGGACCCAGTGACATTGCTGTAAGAGTATTGATGATCAGTTTGTAAGCATGACCTTTTGGCTGTATAGATCATGTGATACTCGAGATAAACTGTGATTGAAAACCTTACAGTGAACTTGACTTTAAGTGACATTTATGTGACCTAGTTTTGCATTGGAATTTTCCTGTAATTGAGTATTTTCTTGTAGAGTTAATTTTGAGTTCTAGTGGACTGCTTATAACTACCGTTAATCGGAAATTTTAGATAAGTAGTTTGTGTAGTATGCAATTTATTTAACAGATTGGTATTAATTTGTTTCCCTTGTGATTTGGTCGACATTTTTCGGTATTCAGTTTGTCATATTGTGGTTAAATTATCTGAACTGAATTGTGAATGTATTCTTGGAAAGTTCACGTTACTTTGTCATGGTTTTCATTGTGCTTGTCAGGTTACCAGGAGTTGACATTTAGTGTGCCAGCAGACAAAATATTCATCTTCTAGCATCTGGAATAGCCTAATATCTTTTAAAATAACGTCTCTTTTTGACTGTTTGTGTCTAAAATACATATAAAATATTATAAATGTGAGAAATATTGACGTGGTGTTGGTATACTTATACGACGAGAGCTTCAGATATATACAATATATTTATTATGATTACAATGACACCCAGCCACATAACAGTTCACTCTGAAATAGAAGGAATCAATACATCTAGTCAGTCCAACCACACTGGTATTACTGGAATAGCTTATTGCAGCTCATTATTAGGACATAACCAACTCTACACCTAGTTAATGCATTATACACACACACTCAGGTATCCACCTACCTGTATACCGTACCGTGCATTCCAAATTAGAAAGTCACTGTTGTATTTGAGACAATGCTACAAGTTTCAATGTTATAGCAATTTTAGAGTTAATGCAAATGTTCATAGTGTGAAGGAACCAATGAATTTTTCAATACAGATGGAAAATAGTACTAATAGTATTAATAATACATGTACTGAAAACAATGCATCTGAAACTAGTGATGAATAATTCACCACAGGTTTCCATTTGTGTTCCGTCTCCGATATCTGAAACAAATTCTCATTTGGTTGACTATTTTTCACTGGGCGAGAATCCCAGGGCGTGTTGCTCCTGTGGTAGTCGTGCTGTCGCCGTACGAGGAGATCAGACGGAGATCCTGGCTGACTACCTGCGCCAGTCGTTACTATACAAATTAGAAATCTGATGAATGCACTTATCCAGGTATGCCTCGTTCACCTGTTGTCCGTGAAATAGGATCCGGGAGAAAGGAAACTGGATCCGCTTGTTAGCCATATCGCTGTCTGGCCAGGAAAGGCTGACCAGTGTGGTAATGGATGTATGCTGGCTAACATTGTTTGATTGGCTCGCCAATAGGCTTGCGTGTGTCCCCGCCGAGAGTATTCGGGATGTTACTTGGATTTCAATTCTTTCAAATCGAATATGTGTAATTGGGTTTTGTAACGCAAACTGAACTCGTGTGTTTCAGTATTGTGTATTTAATATTGTAGCTTGTCATGGGTTGAAGATTGATCATGCATTGTTTCCAATGACATGACGTCAGTCAGAATGTTTCATGGTTTGTGTAGTTTTATGGAAATGTCAGGTGCAAACTTGTTTCAAGTGTTGATATTTGTCTGGTCACATGTTTGCAGTTATTGCTAATCTGGACTACCATCATCTGATCCATTGCACCTACCATAGCTAGCCACCTCTCTGTGGGCGACTGTGACCAGTCTGTCAACACATGGATTGCTCACAAAGGTGTTACTTTGTATTGAATGGCCTTAACATTTGATAAATTGTTTTCTTTTTCTTCTCAAACTGGCTATTACTTCCCCCATGTAAGAAAGTGCCATTGTTTCATTCCTATATCATTCTGATTCAACTCTGGCAACTATGATCAGTTAAAGGTCATCTGCAGGAACTAATATATATTAAACAGAAGACTTCATTTTAAAACCAATATACTTAAGGTATTATTGTGTGTAAGATTGTTAGGAAGTTGTCGATCTTGGTGTATATAGAAGAAGTAAGTGTGCCTTGGTTCATGATATATAGGCCTGCAGGATATGGGTTAAAGACAGGTTTAGACTCGACTTCAATACACATTGACATCATGCATTGACATCGTACATGAATTGATCCTCTTCCTCTTCAGATCTCTCTACAGTGTCACTGTTTGCCCAGCAGGCATGTTCAAACATCTTTGTTCATGTCCCTCCAACAATGATGCGAAAACTAGCAGACGTTTTGTATTGGCAGTGTTTGTCAGTTGTCATGCAACAATGGCCATCAGCAAGGTACGGCAGTCACCGTCAGTGCATCCATCCTCCAGTGTCCCATCCCACTGGAGTCCGGCCGCCAGGTCTTCAGGCACACGTGGAGAGATGCATTAACTATGTATGTGCCAACTGGTGCATATTGTCCCCGGTCTCATCCCTCCGTGGTTCAGCTTCATCAGTCGGGGCAGCCACCCATTTGTTTTCCCTGGCCTAAAGCGACTGTATTGTTCTACGTGTGCTTGCACAAAAGTAGGCCCAACAAAGACGTGTTTAAGCCTGAAATGAAACAGTTTAGCTCACCCGACTGTGGCTGTATCGACCACCCCAGCCCACCCCACTGTCCAAACACTACCATGGCAAACCATATGCCATTACCCGGCTCCAGACCTTTCTGTGTAGTTCCACCTTGATGACATCGTCAATATGTGTTCCAGTCAGTCGTTAATTGCATTTAATCTTTCTAAATACACCACGGCTACACTCTGGCATTGATCATCCTTTGCCTTAATGCCTGTGGTTTGTCTATCAGGCCATTAGTCCAGACTATGGGAGATGTGTGAATACTAGAAACGTGTAGTAGACTCACATCCACCCTTGACGAAAGCTATTAGCAACGTTCCAGGTTCTTGAACAGACCATCCCTTATTGTAGTGGAAAGCATCAATAACTGATCCCACGCATTGTGTCTGTACACATGCTGTCGTGGCAGTCAGAGCCGTGTGTATAACAGCCAGCTCGCTAAATGCTGCATTCAATCACATATATTGCCTTTGGATAATGAACTAGTGCATCATATATATGAAAACATGGTAATGGCAAATCCTTTATCCCAGGAATCAATCAGCTCTAGATAATGGCTCCGACAACGTGGGGTCTGATGGCCGTGGAGAGGCGGACGCCAGATGGGGTCGGGTCTTCTGTGTGCATCCTAAAGACACTCGGGATATGTCTAGATGTAGTGCACTAGCCACTAAATATTGACGTTCTTTCTACTAAGGATTCCATAGTGTGATCTTGTGTTGGCGTATTGGGTTAAAATTGTTAAAACAATGATCTATGAATCCTTTCTGTTGAAGGTATATTTAATTAATGAAGTATCTGCTGAGTCACCAGTGTACGCATTCCAACAGTAGCCAGGGCAATGGTGACATTATGGGGAGTGGCAGTTGTTTTTGCAGAAGACATTGTCAGCATTTTTGTGTTTCCTTCAAAGGGGTTGCAATAGTCAGAATGACAGACTTCCTAGCTGAAGGTTATGAGTTTGATCCCAAACAGTGTATTACTGTACAGTTACCTCCAGCATGGATTGGTAGTCTTGAAATACATACCACGCTACAGTGTTCATCTCCCATCATTCGGAGATCACTGATAATCTTGCTCTTATGTATCCGAGATTCTATTTACAGCTGGTCAGAGAGTACATTCAAAGTGTAGGAATATAACAGGGTTGTGTGTTTGGCTGATTTAATAATGTCAAATTTCCTGCTATGTCACACAGATCTAAGTCTGTGTAGTGAGCAGGTAAGGTGCTCAAACTAGAAGATATTAACATTGTTTTTTTCGTGCACAGCAGCATGTGGCTATCGCTACCTTATTTTCATGAAAACATTTTACAAGTACTCATTCATAGCCATAATGTGTGTGCCTTTCTTCTGTAATTTGAAGCATTATTTGAGTTTGAATATTCATTAATGGTTATTATCTTGGTTTAAGTCCATGCAGGTATAGTTCTTGTCGTGCTGCCTGTGGCCTGCAAGCTGCCAGAGCTGGTGGATCAATGCATGGACATTGATTCTGCCTCCAGGTAGTTTAGTTAAACAATGAGAACATGGCGCTCCTTTACCTGTCTCTGCCACCTCCACACACCATACACCATGTGTGTGGACATTGGGCTTCGGACATTCTAGATTATTCATATTTCATCAAATTGTGCATTTATCCAATGTGAAAATGAAACATAGATTTATGGGACCATCATCTCATTTTGAAAGAAGGTATCCTATATATATATATATAAAACCAGTTGTCATGGTTTGGGGTAGACATCTTAAGGTGAGATGGAAACTAGGTCAATATCTCCATTAACGATGGCAAAGAATATTTGTGCAATGTCTCCGCATTGGCAAATAAATGGACACAGGTGCCTAAATGTTTGTAAAGTACCCAACGTGAAAGTGGATATTAACTGGGCCTTCTTGTTTATACTGGTAAATCTTGGTATTGAACTAGCAGTATAATGATTTGAGGGACCATGTTTTATTGCCTATCAGCTGCAACCATCAGCTGATTAATCCTGCAACAGGCCACTGTTTGATCAGCGCCACAAAGTAAAACAATGAATCAAACAAGAAATTGCCTTTGTTTGTTGCAATCTGGCACTCTGGGACTGCCTGATCAATAGCTGTGTTTTTTTTAATGATGCTAAATACTGAGGCAGAAAAGTTTGGGGTTGAAGGTAGGGGGAGGGGCAAGATGGAAGACTACCTGAGACGGAGGATAATCTCCCATAAGCCGGTCTATTGTACCTGACACTGATTAGTTCAGGACTCTCTTAATTGTGTCTTCTCAGTACCGTCTTCTCATTTGAAAATGGTTTTATTTCTGGGAAGTTTGGGGATTAGTCATAATCTTGGACTATGTTCTCCGCGGAGACCCCCATTGTTTGCTGTACTGAATAGAGCTGAAGTCTGCTTCATTAGAGGCTGGGTAGGGGACACCTTGCTGAAACCGATTGTATGATTACAATATTGCAATACTGATCACGTTGATTAGTTTTTCAAAATAGAATGAGAATGCATTATTATTAACATTAATATTATTGAGAAAGCTGCCGCTATTAAAAACAAATGAAAAGTGAAAATATTTATAAATGAACACTTCCTGGTCATTCTCCAACTGATTTCAGCCCGAGGCAGATGCTATTGACGTGATCAGGTAGTCGTCATTGCAGCCTTTGTTCGCCGTCCCTGTCGCAGGTAGACAGCGTGGCGTCCAGCAGCCATTGACTGGCTTCGTAATGATACTCCCAGACTGGCCAGCGACTTCCAGCCCTCGTTATAATGACCCACTACCTTTATGTAAACGTGAGCCCATCGGCAGACCAGCCTGCCTGGCTCCAACCTTCGGGATGCTTTCATCTTTTGTGTCCAGCCGAGAAGCAAATGTAATCGATCATTTATGCTTCATCAATTAGGGGTACTTCATATGATGCAGTGAATTAAAAATGATGTATTCATGTTGGGGATTCAATCAATATTTTAATTGATACTGTGGGGATAATTTGTTACCGGCCTTTCTTTCTGCTAGCACCCAAATTTAGGGGTTATGAATACATTTTAGGATTTTCATCAATGTTTCAAAGCATGAAATAATATCTTTGGGGAAATTCTCATTGACTGACCTGAATTTATTGCATGTAACTTACGCTTGCCCAGTTTGAAGATTGTTCAACATATGCTACGAAAGGTGTATGCTAATTTCTCTCGGAAAACAATTTCAACGTCTGTTATATGATGGCATCATTTCTTTGTGAAATTGAATTCTTTGGCCTGAATACTATTGACTTGCTGAGACTGCCTGAGGTGCTTGCATGCCATGGCTATCAATAATTCAGTCTGTGCTGGGATGTAATCAACTGAACAGGTGCCTACTCCTGCAAATTAAATGAATAGCAGTCGTTGGGATATTAATATGTTGGAGGTGGTGCTGTTTGCATGACAACTGGTCATGGCGAGGTGACAGGTCACGGGCTAACCACCTGGCCTACAGCATTGTCATTGTGCACGCCAGTTTACATGGCTGAACCCGGGCCAATTAACCCCCAGACCAATTAATGATTGGCCACTTGAAGCAGGCACACAGCCACGGAACAGTAATGTATCTGTAATGTTACATGTAATCGCCATCATCCATGATCATTTTGCATGGATTTTTTCCATTTATGTATTTATGTGCATTGACACGAGATGACGAGGAGCTAGTGCCTAGATAATTTGCCACGGGGTAGAAGGACAAACGCATTTACACAGTATGCAATCACAGATTTGTGTTTCCATGGCAATGATATCATGATGAAAATTGCGTCTCTTAAACATGCTTCTGCATACTGATTTCCTGCCTTTTAGGATGCATTGATCCACCCTGGAATCAATGTCCAGTTGATGCAATGTCACATGCATTAATGGTATCCACAGAAAGAACAGCACCATTTCATGAGGATTAAGCAATACAAATTTTTTACAGGTTCATACTTTATTTACTATGACAAAGTTTCACAATCGTTACACTTTTGTTACAGGCAGAATGAAGCGCCCCATAGACGAGCTGGGAGAAGGAGAGGAGGAGGGAGATAACTGCTGTGCTCCCAAGAGGCAGAGAGGCGAGGGTCCGAAAGTTGATCTTCGGGTTCTCATTCAGAGCAAAGTGAGTTACTTCCCCTTTGATAATGATAGATTCTACAGGCATTGGCACAAATTTAACCAACATTCTCGCGCAACAACTTGCAAGTAGTAGAAAAAATAGTCAACTGTATTCAGAGATTTATACTCACTAGAAAATCAGTCTGCCATGAAAAATAGATTTACCATACTTATGTAAAGTATACGGTACATCAATCTCGGCTTGGTTAGAACAATTATTTTAATGGAAAAACTTGTATTATTAATCAGCAATAATGTTCTAGTAACTTCTATCTGCTATGCTTTTGCCCTGGATGGGGCCTGGGTGAATTACAGTAGATGGTATCAAGTCACATGTTTTCTATACTAAATCTGGGGCCCCTGGAATCACTCTTTCAAGGTTACACCAAGGTGAACATGCAAAATACTTTACTTTCCAAATGCAATCCCAACTAGATCCTAGCAAATGATCTTGGCCAGTTTAATCAGTTTTAACCAAGGCACCCTTTCATGAAGGCCTTGTATACACAGAGACCAGTGCACGGTCATATCGGGATCAGTGAGAAAGATAGATACGAGAGAACTGTAGTTTCTTAGTGGCTACAAGAGCTTTGTCAGAGGGTGCCCAGACACTGGATGCTAGGCTACCTCTACCTTGGCCACTGTGGAAGATCCCCACATAACCGCTTGAGCACAATGTTGCAGTGAAGTCAATCTTTGAGATACCATACTACACAGACGGGGTCGATAACCACTTGAGCTAACAATTAAATTTGGTTAATATACGCCCTGAAGGTTTCAGTGGCTGGCAATGTTTGAGGCTTGTTGAAAATTCACGACATAAAAGCCTTCAGCTTGGTTGCTTTCAGTCAGCCTGATAATCGCGTATGGATTTTCTCCACTCAGCCATTGTTTCCCGTCTACGTGTAGCATTCGGCATCTGTTGTCTTCACATTCAAGGGTATAGACTTGACATTTCTACAAGATTAATTCAGTATTTTCTGATCGTTTAAGCCTTATTAATTTTCAATAACCATTCCTTCTCGTGAGCTGAACTATTGGAAGTATTTCTAAAGTAATTAGAGACGGGAGTACGCTTAATCCCAAAGCAGGTGCAATTGTAGCATTGGACTAACAATAGCTCGGGACTGTAGAGAGTTAATCTTCCCATTAACCCTTCATGCTCTATTGCCTCAGTTGTCGTGCTATTATTTAAGTAATAATGGGCTGCTTTCTCCACTTCCTCCCGTCAGCTACGGTTTTCCTTTCTCCACCGTCGAGTGTCGATGGGATGGCGACATTTTCTTCCCTTCCTCTCCTGTGATGCAGGAGCGACATTAATCCAGAGCACCTTCAATTATCACATAATGTATTCAGCATTAAATCTCTACCACCTTGAAGGTTAATGCAGTATTCATAGAGGCCGCCATGAATTATTCAGAGAAAGCGTTTGCCGCTAGTTCTTAGACCCGCCATTAGTCCGCCATCTGAGCGCTTCCAAATTAATCTCCAGTTAGGGAGTTCCTGCAAGACGTACAGCCAATAGTGAAATGGCGCTCAATGGTTTATTCATATACCTGAGTGCCTCCCCCCATCCCTCCTTCCCACTCCCTTCTGCTCGGCCACTAGCTCGGTCCACATGATCTATTCTTCAATAAATCAGGACGCGGACGGCCTGCCTCTTGGTTAATAACCAGGGACCGCTGGGCAAAGACGAAAGAAGCTGCAGCAATTGTCTGTGTAATTGCATTAATAGGAGCACACCTTGATTACTGCCTGCCGATGGTCAGTAGACCAGACTCTGAAGCACGGCTGCGCTCCTTTCTGCCGAGTCATTAGGCATTGATCTGGAGCCTGAGGCTCTCCACCACGCCGGCTATAAGCCGTTTAAGTCAGGCAATGTTTGTCGGGCTTATCGCGTTCGTACCAGGATAATCTCCAATGTTTTGTTTTGCCAGATATTCACTTTTAGCTCAGGTTTTTTTTTCTTGTTTTATCAGACAAGTTTTTCTTTCCATGAATATTCAATGAAAGATTGTAGATAAGGAAAGGAGTGTGGTCCATTGATTGAATGGAGGCTAGCAGAAGGACATAGCAGTGATTTGTGTATCTGGGGTCAGATATCATCTCGGCAGAGAATGGGTCCATATGCTGGACAGATGCTGGGAAATACTGGCTGCATTTTGTCGATTTCCACGTAATCTAGCAGTTGGCACCAATACACCTGAGTACAGGTCACAACTGTAGTGTCATGTAGTGTCATGTAGTGTCATGCTGTAGTGTTATACTGTAGTGTCAAGCTGCCCCAATCTCCAGACGGCTTAAGTCTGGGAGCTCCCAATACCAGCAATCTTCTTTCTAGAAAGCTGTGGTTAAATGCAGCCATGAATAAATGTACAAGTCCCTTGCACTTCCTAAGATTCAGAGCCATGTTGACTGTTTTCTCCTCACTACCACCATGAAATGAGTTTCCACTTGTTGGAATCTCGTAACAGTAACTAAAGTCCTTGACAGAACTCTTAATTTTGACGTTCTAATTGGTCCTCATCTATGCAATAAAAATAAATAAAAATAACAACAAAAATTAATTCAAGTTTCACACAAGTCTACACCCAGTTTACTCAAACTAGCCATGAAATAACTTGTGCAACAGTAGATGGATTACAAAATCTGTATGTTTCAACTCTGGTGGCCACCTGGGATAAAATGTGGTTATGCCTTGTACTCCCAAAACCAAATATTCCGTGTTTGGATCCAAGCCAAGATCCTGGTATCATTCCAATCTATTGTGGGAACCGCAGAGAACAATGCATAGATTACAGTTTTTGCCATTGGCTTTTAAATTTCCATCACCAGCCCTTAGCTTACCGATCTTACTGCACCACCTGGTTGTCATGGGTTGTCACCCCACTGTATGCAGATTTCTGTAAGATCACTGCTGTTTCCTGTATGCTCCCCGTTGTCCTGTCAGGTGATTCTATCTTGAAGGGAACCTCACACTGTGGATCAAGTCTGATTGAGTAGCTTTGTCTTTATTGGATTTCACACAAGAGTCTTCCCTGCCGAGGCCAATATATAACTCACTGACCTAAATGATCTGACTCGCCAAGAAAGACAACAGTTCCATTCTCCGTACTAAAAAATGTAGTCTCCAGATGTTTTTTGTTGTTTTTTAAAAAATATTTGTATGGAAAGGAGAATTATTGCGAGATGCTATAATGCTATCATACTAACAAAAATACCACAAATAGGGTCATTGGTTTGCAAGCTAGACAATACCTACAACAAACAAAAGTTCATTTTGTATGGTTCTCATGGACATAATCATTTAAAAAGACAATATGCCAAATTTGTATCCTATACATTCCATTTCTGATGTTTGAAATTAAGCCAACGTATGTTTACTAAACTTTCTTTTTTTCTCTCCCCAGAATGCTGGCGCCATCATTGGCAAAGGCGGAGTGAATATTAAACGCCTCAGAAGTGATGTGAGTATCATATTGTGCAAACCATTTCAGATTTTATTTTGAGATTTCAAATCATTCACCATGTTCACAAGTATGCGACAATTCAAAATTTAGAAAGCAAAAATGCAATGCACCCTTCCTATAGTGAATCGTTGGACATGATACTACATTTTCCAGAACCCACATACATAAATAGTTGACTGGCTAGCAGTGTCCAGGACCTAAATTGACAGCTTTACATGCGTTGTTCTGCTGTTGATACTTCCCTCGTTGTCAAATGGAAGCTCGAAACCCTTTTTACTATGAAAACATAAAATAAGGCATCAAAACCTTCCCTTAATCCCAAAATAAGACGTTTTCCTTAATCCAAAAATAAGACATTTTCTTTAGAAAAAAAAAAAATACCAAAGCTTATTTGTCCTGGACGCTGTTTTCCTAACACAAAACTATAGTAAAAATGCTAAATCGTGACAAAAGTCCGACTCCAGTCCAGATCCTCTCCTTGCCTGGGGTCCTATCGCCCATAGGGAGCACCAGCCTGGTAAAGCAGTAATCTGATTGGCCCATGTTCATTTCTGGCCCGTAATTCACATTTGTCGTCATTTCCGTGCATTTCCGATATATACATTTTCATGGATAATGACATGCCTTTTTGTGTTCTCAGACTGTGAGTAACAGAATGTCTAAGTATGCTCCTAGCCCGTATACATGTAGAAGATTGCATAATTACTCATGTTACCCTTCCTTCCACCTCGCCACCCCAATCTCTCGCCCGCCCGCCCGCCAATCAAACAATGGCCTTGACCCTGATTGTCTGAATGCCCTTGACATGGAAACATGGTTCGCCCTCTGAAGTTCAAAGCCACAGTAACGGTACCAGATAGCGACGGTCCTGAACGGTATGCAACCAGTCTACATTAGTTGATTAACCCTCACACTGTCAAGTGCCCACAAAAAAAAAAAAAATGATCGGGGTTACTTCCTTACTTTTCGGGGGTTGTTGGATTTCGGAGATGGTGCCATGCAACCCTTTAAGTGCTCTAAATCCCAGATGTAATATTTGTACGATCTTCCTCAGCAACAGGACCCTAGGATTTCCCGGCCACCGTTAAGTGGACATTTCCAGTTATTTGTTTCTTCAGCATGGAAAACATAGCACCTGCTCTCTGCTTGTGTTGTCTTCTTTTCAAGCCTTGCAAAATTGTTTTACAACTGCTGCAGATAAAGATTTTGTGTAAAAATATTCATTTTATTATCCAATGGAAAATCTATGCTATGTACGTTTTGATATGTGTGTGTAACACTTGTTAATATTAAAATAATTATGTTATTTGTTGTTGTGTCCTGTGCGACGTCCTGATTGGCTGGTCGTATAATCGTGGTACCCTGTCGTGTTTCAGTATC
The DNA here is from genome assembly GCA_032361785.1 of Lepetodrilus galriftensis. Taxonomy (NCBI): domain Eukaryota; kingdom Metazoa; phylum Mollusca; class Gastropoda; order Lepetellida; family Lepetodrilidae; genus Lepetodrilus; species Lepetodrilus galriftensis. The sequence continues at coordinate 18,865 of JAUTBZ010011567.1, forward strand.
CTGTCCATCAGCGCGGACCTCGGCACAGTTCTCGAATGTATACTTGACGTCATTCCAAACCTGGAAGAGGTACGGTCACACATGACTTAATAGCACATGCTCTGATGCAACATCCAGATATTTCCTACATTGACTTTTACATTTGCATATGGGTGAGATTCCCACTGACGTAAAGCATTAATTCAATCAAGCAATGAAAAAAAAGCCATGTAAAATGTTTTGTACACATGCATAATAAGAAGGGCATACCCTGTATATTTTCGTTGAATTTCAAAGGTGGCGCTAGTTACTAAGAGTCTTGGTATGTTCATGGCAATACTCTTCTGAAAATAATTAAATAGATGAAATGTTGCTCAAAGGCAACTATCTCTATGCTGAAGGCAACTATGAATGCCCTAAAAAGTTGTGGATTGACAACTACAGCATGGAGAGGGTTAAATGAGCCAGCGTTCATTGTGTGACCTTGACCTTTCAGTACAAGAACCTGGAGGATCTTGACTTTGACTGCGAGATGAGGATGCTCGTTCATCAGAGTCAGGCAGGATGTATCATCGGCCGCGCTGGCTTCAAGATAAAGGAGCTACGTGAGGTGTGTGTATTATATATGTAGTGGTGTGAACACTTCAAATAATCACATCTGCATGAACGCTATATGCCAAATAACTGAATGTTTTTCTAATTCAGTGGGTTTTTTTCATCTAGTCCAAAACTTTATTTTGGAAATATCATAAATAGATTTCAATTTGCTCATAGGTACTGTGTATTATTTCAGAAAACTGGTGCCAACATCAAAGTGTTCTCCCAGTGCTGCCCGCAGTCCACAGACCGCGTGGTGATGGTGACTGGCAAGCCTAAGATCGTGGTGGGCTGCATAGAGGAGGTGTTCGAAACCCTGCAGCAGGCGCCGCCTAAAGGCCCCATCCAGCCGTACGACCCCCACAACTACGACGAGTTCTACGCACACGAGTACGGAGGCTTTACGTCGGCTGAAGGGGGGCGAGGCAAGGGAGGACCCAGAGGGGCTCCTCCACCCCCACCCAGGGGCCACTTTAGCATGAGGGGAGGACGGTTAGTGAATTTTTCGCGCTTTGTATTTCTAAGATTAGTTGCGTATTGGTGAAATATTCTCGCAGTGACCTAGATCACTGAATCGATCAATTTTAATATTAATGCAAATTGTGGCATTATATTTTAAAGCAAGAAGCATGAATACATGCAATATTAATAATACAATTTAAATTGTTATCGTTATGTGTATTTCTTTAATAGCTGTATCTATTTTAGCGACCTGGGTATCGTTTCTCGAAGATCTCTTAGCCGCTAAGGGACCATAGCACTCTCTTAGCAATGTGTTAGCTATCGGCA
>JAUTBZ010011678.1:0-20226 GCA_032361785.1 Lepetodrilus galriftensis
TCATTAGTATATGCTTATAGAGACAGAAGACAAAAGAAAAGAGACTTCAGAAGACTTTGGATTGTTAGAATCAATGCCGCTGCAAGATTGAATGAGATGAACTACTCAACATTCATGCATGGTCTTAAAGTTGCAAACATCGAGCTAGATAGAAAAATCTTAGCAGACATGGCAATGAATAACCCTGAAGCATTTACAAAAGTAGCAGACGCTTCTAAAGCTGCACTCGCTGCGTAATTTTTTGAGGAGTTTTTACTCCTCACCTCCCCTTACTTCACCCTAGATTAATATTTTTTTTTAAAATTAAACTAATTTTTTATAAATAGAACTTATTGAGTTAAATAATGTTAAAATATATTTCTAATTATTATAAAAATAAGGATTTAACTTATATGAAGCCCTACCATGTTTTACCCATACTCATTTTTCTTACTCTAAACCTCTATGCAGAGAAAAAAATTGGTATACGAGAAGTAAACCCCACACCCCTAACTGAAGGAAAAATTTTTGCTTCCCCCAATGCTGACCATAGTAATAAAGAGTGTACTAAAGATGCTCCTTGTAATCTAGAAAAAGCTATCAAAATGCTTAACAAAGATAAGCAAAAAAATGTTCTCTTCCTCCGAGGAGGAACCTACAATCTAAATAGCATTATTAAAAGTCACACTTTTATAAATGCCCAAAGTAGTACAAAAAAGTTATCACGCTGTCAAGAGCGATGTGACAGCTGCCTCCCCTCTTACCAAAATGATAAGTATCTTCAAATCAAACGTAGTGGAAGCGAAACCAATCCTATTATTATAGAGAGTTATCCTGGAGAATGGGCAATACTTGATGGAGGTAATGACTCTACAGAAATGGTTAAAAACCAAACTTCCATGGTCTCTATAGGATTTGAAATCAACCATAACCTTACAGAAAAAGAGAACATCCAATATGTCTACATACGAAAACTAGAGATTAAAGGGGTAAGAAGATACGGTATACGCATACGTGGAGACCACAATAAAGTAGAAGGGTGTAAAATTCATCATAACTTCTTAGAGGGTATCAGTATCGCCCCTAAAAACTTCACAGACCTTCGTAATCAGACCTCTTTTAACACCATCTCAGACAATAAAATTCATCACAACTCTGATGCCAACCTATTCTGTAAAGATGGAGCCATAGACTATCTTGATGGAGAGCAAGCTGATGGTATTTCCATCGCAACAGGTGCCTACAACACCATTGAGAATAACGAGGTCTACAGCAACTCTGATGATGGTATTGATACCTACTATGGAAATTATACAAAAGTACGCTACAACATTGTACACCATAATGGACGAGGAAAAAATGGTAATGGAAACGGCATAAAGACAGGAGGGTGTACCCAAAAGGATGAACAGCAAAATAAATGTAACCCTGAACGTTTAGGACTAAAAACCAAAACCACCCACAATATCTCTTATAAAAATATAAAAAATGGTTTTGCCTCCAACTCAGGAACCCACCCTATTTTTAAATACAATACCGCCTACAACAACGGAAAATATGGTTTTCATGTAGGTGAAGACTCTACGGTTGAATCTAATCTCGCCTTAGAAGATCAACTACCTCCTAAAAAAATAGTAAGTTCAAACCACAGTAACAACTCTTGGCAAAAAGGAGGAGACTACTCCAAAAAAGTTATTAGTAAAGTCTCCTTATCTTCAAACTTTCTACAACTTAAAGAGAATAAATCAAATATAGGTGCTTACGCCAAATAAAGGAAAGTAAATGAAAACACAATATATCTCCCTTCTTATTATGGGAATTACACTACTAGGCTGTTCCAATCCTAACTCAAAAGATGAAAAGAGCAGTCAATCTGTATTAGGACCACGTACAGTTGAAGCAACACCCCTCTCCAAAGGAGAGATTTTTGCATCAACCAATGCCAATTCCAAAGCTACAAAATGTACCAAAGCGGAACCATGCCAACTCGATAAAGCCATTATGATGCTCAACACCCAAAATGAGAAAAATGTTCTTTTTCTTCGAGGAGGTCGATACCAACTCAATGACATTATCACCTCAAAACCCTTTCTAGATCAAAAATCGGGTGAAAAGAAACTCAAATGGTGTCAAAAAAAATCTCAAAAGTGTCGTAAAAGCTATAAAAATAGTAAACACTTTACCATTAAACGTAGTGGTACAGCAGAGAAACCTATTATCATAGAAAGCTATCCTAATGAATGGGCAATTCTTGATGGAGGGAACCACTCTATAGAAGATATTAAACAAGAAAAGTCTATGGTTTCTATAGGCTTTGAAGTTAACCGAAATATCAAGGAACTTAAGAACATCAGTCACATCCATATTCGACGATTAGAGATTACAGGCATGAGAACTTATGGTATTCGTATTAGAGGAGACCATAACCGTGTTGAAGGGTGTAAAATACATAGTAATTTTTTAGAAGGCATCAGCATTGCACCTAAGAACTTTAAAGCCTTACGAAACCAAACCTCATTTAACATCGTTTCAGATAATGAAGTCTTTGCTAACTCCGATGCAGGACTAACCTATTATGATGGTCCCGCTGACTATGACGATGGGGAACATGCTGATGGTATCTCCATCACCGCAGGAGAGTACAATACCATTACTCATAATGAATCTTATGAAAACTCTGATGATGGCATCGATACCTTTAACTCTAACTACTCTAAAATTCACTACAACATCATGCACCACAATGGAAAAGGTAAAAAGGGTAACGGAAATGGTCTCAAAGCAGGAGGATGTAACAAGACACGTGAAGAGAAAGGCAAATGTAAACATGCAGAAGTAGGATTAGCAGCAGAAGCACTCCATAATGAAGCCTATGCTAACAAAAAGAGTGGCTTTGCCTCCAACTCAGGAAACAAACCTATCTTTAAATTTAACAAAGCCTACAAAAATGGTAAATACGGTTTTCATGTTGATAAAAAAACCATTTTAGAATCAAACATCGCATATGACAATAAACTTCCTCCCAAAAAAATTGTTATCCAAACTCAAAAAAATAACTCTTGGCAAAAAACAGCCTCTACAAAATAGTAATAGGTAGCCTTAGTGGCTACCTTGCATCTCCTTCTTTTTCACACGCTTCTTATTTAGAAAACGTTTTAGAAACTTCTTACGAATAATCTCTCGATTTTCCTCTCGTAGCAACAGGGTATAAATAATTACCATCAAGACCAAAACCTCTAAGCCACCAAAAAGAATAAGTGACCACCAAGAAGTAAAGAGTTGAATATACCCAATGTAAAATCCAAAAGCTAAAATAACCAAAACATAACTAAAAAGTTTAAAAGAGAAGGCAAAACCCTTTTCTCGTTTTACCATACGATTGACCATAAGAGGAAAAGCGATTAGTATGAGTAACCTTCCCAAAAAGATTCCTATTAAAATAGATGAGATAGATTCTCCTATAGAATAACCCAAGACAGCCAGAAGAGAACTTAAAGAGATAGAAGCGATTCCCATCAATACTTTAGAACGAATACTTAAACTGATATCGAGTAAAAATGCTTCATTACGAATCAGCAACAACTCTATCATAATTAGAACAATTAAGAGATTATTTATGGAACCTAAAAAAAGCCCCTCACCTGCCCACAAAGTAACAAAACTCTGATTGAGGAGAAGTATAACCGTTCCTACAAAAAGAGAAAATGCCAAGATGAACTCTCGAAGATTAGTAATAATATCTTGACAAGCTTTAAACTCTTGATTTCCAAAGAGTCTACCCACACCAGGGTTAAATGAAGAGGTAACAATGGCAGCAACCGAAACACCTGTAATAACCAAATAAGCAGTAAAAATGTAATGGGAAACCACCTCTGGACCAATCAGCGTACTTAAAAAAATAATTTCACTTGCCATTAAAAAACGTGCCACAAATGACCATGCTAACTTCCAAGATGAGAATTTAAAAAAGCTTGTTAGCTCCTCTCTTTTAGGTTTTAACATAGAGAACCAACGTACCTCTTTTTTCACCACCACAAAATAAGTTATCCCTCGTAAAATTGTCACAACAACTATACTCATCGCCAAATCTCTCAAAGAGTACTCATAAAAGACAATCAAGTACGTAATACAAAACGCTATTAACAACCACGCCATACGAATATAGTTTCCAAGGTAACCTCGATTGGTTCCTACCAGAACAGACTCAGAGATGTTTAAAAGAGGGGTAATAATAAGGTTAATTCCTAAAAGAGTAATAATACCCATCACCAAAGCAGCATCTTCAGGTTTAACATTTGAAATCAGTGTAGGAGAGAAGTAGGCAACCAGACCAATAATGGTGAGCAATACTGGTAAAAAAATAAACCAAACAATCACAGCCGAGCCTACATAACGTCTCTTTTGTAAAACATTATCGCTACTCTCATGATTGGCAATCGTCCATTTTAAAGCCTGAGCCCCCTTACCATCAGCAATGGCAGCAAAACCTAAAAACTTCTCTATTGACTTCCAAATTCCAAAATAATAAGTTCCAAAATAGGCTACCAGCATCGGATTCAAAATAAAAGCAGTAAAAGTATTGATAAGAAAAAGGATTAAGCCTGTTTTGGCATTCAGTCCTCCTTTTTTTACAATCTCCTTGTTCTCTTTACTAGAAGATTTCATCAATCAACTCCTCAACCTCATCTATAGAGTGCTTACTGGTATCAATGGTATGAACCTCCACCCCTTGCATTTGAGCCAACTCCAATATTTTCATATAACTGACATGGTGCGACTCTAAAAGTTGCTCTTGCTCCTCTAGAGACATATCTTTAATACGATGACCTCTCTCACGTTTTTGAATACGCTCAAAGAGTACTTTGGTAGGAGCATCAAGCAGTACAACCTTATCATAATAGTAAAGCAACTCCTTTAACTCCTCCGTAACAGAGGCTTCTAACTCAGGAACTTCAACCATAAGTTTCATGGTATAAAAAATAGCCCCTTGATCAAAAATAAACCCTCTATTTTCATCAATCTTTCCGCTTTTTAGTTGCTGTAAAAAAGTATCAACTTTAATAGCATCTTTCACAAACTTCAACTTCTTATCATTACTTTCAAGAAAAATTTTCACATACTTAGGAGTACTCTTCAACAAACCAATACTCATGCCTCGATTTCCTAATGAAAAGTTAACATCTGGATGTCTACTCTCTAAATGTCCTTTAACGGTTGATTTTCCTGTTCCTGCAAGTCCCAAAAGCTCTGATATCTTTGGCTTTCTGTTCAGGGTCTGCCAAACACTGGTCAATACCCTATCTTCTACATGTTTAAAAGAGTTATCGGTGTTAATGACAATGGTATTTTTCTTCTGCGAAAAGTCTGCATTCCATATCTGTCCAGAACGAATTAGTAACTCATCAGCATCATCTTCAGGACGACGCTGAATGGCTATTTGAGGGTCAAGTTTTAAAACAATCAACTGGTCAACACCATCAATACTCGCATGCAATTTTTTCTCTATCTTTGCTAACCAAGCTTGCTTTGTACCCAACTCACGCTCTATCTTTGGAGCATCCATTCGGTCAACCTCTTGGAGGGGTATACGGTCTAAAATCACCACCCCACCCTGAGCTTTAATCTTCAGTGCTTTATTGAACGCTTGTCTACGCTCTACTGCCAATCCTACATGATTGATGGCTGTTCCCAAATCAGGCATCTTCAATCGCATCAAAAGCTTTCCAAAGTTTCGTACCTGTCTTCCCATAAAATAACGTTTCGGTTCTCCCTTTTGATTGGGTCTCCCTATGTGAATGGTTCGTACAAAGTAGTGATGACTCAAAACAGAAGAGAGCTTTTCTATATTGGAACTTTTCCCTGCACCATCTCCACCAACAAAGGCGATAATTTTCCCACCATTGGCAGGTATTTTCTTAGATTTTACTCTATTTTTCAACACTTTTCCTAAACGCACTTGATTGATACGGTAAAAAGATTTGTAGAAACTAACAAACTTTGAGTGATAACTATAAGGTCGTAACAACGCTTTCATCTCAGCACTCTTCGCAAAATACTCTTTAAGTGAATTGTTCTTCTCTATCACCTCTTCACAAGCATAAAAGAGTTTTTTATCCATAAAAGGAAATGTCTCTTCAAGAGCTTTATCGAGTAGCTCTCGATTTCCCCGTTCACGCAAGTCAAGATACTCACGATAAGCAGACCCAATCACCACCCCTTTTTTCTTAGAGCGTCGATAAATCCCAAACTGCTTTTTAGGAAAATGCAACATAAATGGTAAAAGTGCATTTTTCAACATCAGTCGAATAATAAGTAAAATATACTCATCTTCTACAGTAGGAATAAAAACCTTACCTTCATAACTCTCTCTTCGCTTTAAGTAAGATTCAACAATGGGAAGGTTTACACTTTTATCAAAGTCATACCCCACTTCTAGTAAAAAGTGTAGGTGAATCTGTATCATCTTTTGTGCGTCAATATCCAGTCCAAAATAGTGAAAAATCTCATGTTGCCATGAATCCTTCTCTGAGTAACCACGTAAAATACTCATCTCTCTAAAAAGTTTAAATATTTTACTCTTATCTTTTGGGTCAACCAAAATATCGAGATCATCCTCACCTATCAATGCTTTCTCAATATTGGTATTACTTTTCCAATGCAGGTAGTTAATATCTCTCTGCTCTAACTCTTCTAAAAACTTCTCTATAAATTTTGACATTTTTTTTCCTATCTTCTTATAATCTATTTGTTTATAAATACTTTTTTATACGATTCAACCACTGATTCCACAGCATAACGGTCAACCGTCTCTATAATTTTTTTACTATCATGTTCTATCACTGCATACTTCTCAATGGCATCTGCCATCGCTTCTATGTTTTTATCTTCGACTAAAACTCCATTGAGCTGGTTTACAATAATCTCTTCACTCACCCCAGGACACTCAAAAGCAACCACAAACTTACCACAGGCATTCGCTTCCAATATAACATTGGGAAACCCCTCATATAGAGAACTAAGAACCACAATGTCTGCCTCCTTCATATAGAGATAAGGATTTTTCTGTAAACCAAACAGAGTCACTCTATCTTCTATATCCAACTCTTTAATTCTTCGCTCTAATGCTTTTCGTTCACTACCCTCACCTATGATATTAAGATGAAATTTCTCATCAAGTAAAGGCAACACCTCTAAAAGTTGTTCAAAGCCTTTCTGCTTTCGCAACATCCCCGTTGCAACCATATTTATTTTACCTCTAGGCAACAGTTTCCCCTCGGTTCGCTCCTCTAATCTTTCGGCTATGGCTCTTTTATCTAAAGGGTTATTTACCACAACAATTTTACGTTCATCCACATTATAACTCTTCATAATATCTTGCTTCATAAAGTTAGACTGTGCCACAATGGCATCGAAACGACCTATACGCTTTTTATAAAAACCATCCATTCTTTTAGACTTTGGCATATACTTCGCACGAATACTTGGTATATTTACCTCTCTTGTAATAAACTTTGTCCCCTTAAGCCTACGTCGAAAAAGAGGCATAAAGCTTGCTACCATTAGGTTTACATGTGTAATCCCCGTAAAAACTACATCAGGCTTCTCTTTTAAAATCAATGCCAGCAACTTATGCGTACCAAAAAGAACACGAGAAGCTTTTAAATCATGTATCGTTACATCTTTTTGAATATTCTCCAGCAATATTCCTTTTTTATTAAAGAGAGCCAAATGGACATCAAAGCTCTCTCTATCTAAACCATTTAATAAATTCAAGACAACCCGTTGTGCACCACCCATGCCCATTTCATGCATTAAAAATAAAATTTTTTTTCTCTCTTGATTAGGCATCGGTTACTCTCTTAATAAAATTCTCTATTATATTTTTTCTAAACATTTTTAATTCTCTTTATAGTTATTTAATTTTTCATGACTTTTCCGTGCCTCATAATAGATATAGAGCAGTACGAAAAGTAAAGGTTTTGTAAAATAGGTTACAGTAGCAACATCCAATGCCAATAGGATGAAGACCATAACATAAAAATATCGTTTTATTATGCTATTGGGCATTTTATAAATATTACGGATTGTTAAAACATATATAGTGTAAAACAGTGATGCACCAATAATGCCAACTCCAACCAATAGTTCCAAATAGTTGTTATGTGCATAGTTCTCTAAAAAATATCTAAAGTTATTCAAACCTGTACCAAAAATTGGATGGTCAGCAAAAAGGTTAAATCCTTCACGCAACAGAAATTCTCTTTCTACTGTACTTGCATCACCTGATTGCCCATGCAAAGTATCAATCATTCCTAAAAATCTTGATTCAATTAGAGAGTAAACACGTGTCAATTGATCAATATCTCCATACGTTATAAAGAGTTGATACCCTACAACCAAAAGAATCAAAAACATCACAATATTTCTCAACTTTAAATGCTTAAATGAGAAGGAGAGCATAACCAATAATGGCGTAAGAATCATCGCTTTTTTAGATACAGTCAAGATAATTATATAGAACGAGAGGATAATATTTATATAGTTATAAATTTTAAACCACGTTTTAGTTGTTACCGTAGAAAGAAAAATCAAACTGGCAAAAATAGACAAAATCATAATCTTTGCTAATTTATTTGAATTACCTACACTTCCCATCAATCTTCCAAATTGAAAAATTTCATAATTGACATGAATAATATTTAATCCTATCAATATATTATATAATCCACCCAACAATATACCATAGAGTATGGTCTTTTCTAAGTTGTAGCGTTCAAAGACAATATAGAGAATAAAAAAGTTTAAACTCACAACCAATAGGCGGATAGCAAAAGAGAGAACTCTTGTTGTATCATAAGCCCAAAAGATACTGGCAAAGGCAAACATAGCAAAAAGTAAGTACGCAACAGCAATATCTGGCATTGGTATTTTATAATCCTTCTCCAAGATAAAGATGACAGCGAACACCGCAAAAAAGAGTATATTCATTATATTATTATAGATTACTACTCCTGCAACATCAAACATAATCAATGAAGCAACAAACAATGTCAACACTACTCCCAAAAGATTTCGTTTAAAATTTACAAACACTATAGAGGCTCCATTCCTAACTTTATATAACATTTTAACACATTTTGATTAATATATCTTAATTTTTTTTACTAATTTCATAAAAATATTAATTTGTTTTTTTCTGTTTAAATTTATTTTAATTTAATTTTAGATAAACTGTTATTAGAACAACAGGAAATAGACCAAAACAAATCTAGGAGAATACCAATGACATTATCTATTCAAAAATATAATCACAACCTAAAAATATCTGAACAAAATGAGTTTGCTATGAAAAAGACTACTGAGAAAAACTTACATACGCGTCCACCAAGAGGTTATTCAAAAATTCAATATTTTCAAAAAAGAATTGTTGATATAATAGTAGGGGGATCACTTTTATTGGTTTCAACTCCTGTTATCTTATACACCATTCGTCGTATAAAAAAAGAGTCTCCAGGCTCTACATTTTTTAAACAATCACGTATTGGATTAAATGGAAAAGCGTTTACTTGTTATAAATTTAGAAGTATGCATGAAAATAGTCAATTTAATCCATACACACAAGAGAATGACTCTAGAATTTTTCCATTTGGTAATACCATGAGAAAAATGCGTATCGATGAACTTCCTCAGCTCCTTAATGTCATTAAAGGAGAGATGCACCTTATTGGACCTAGAGCAGAGTGGGATATTTTAGTAAAAGATTATGAAAAGATTATTCCAAACTACCATGACAGACATGTGGTTTCACCAGGAATTACAGGTCTTGCACAAGTCTGTTACCCATATGGTAGAAATGTTGAAGATGCAAAAGAAAAACTTAAATTTGACATGGAATACATTAACAATTGGTCTCTATGGAAAGAGATTAAAGTTGTTTATCAAACTGTAGAAGTTGTACTTGGTAGAAGGGGTATGTAAGTGAAGATACTTATAACAGGAACTGCTGGTTTTATAGGCTTTCATTTGGCAAAAAAACTTTTGGAAAGAGGAGACGAAGTAGTTGGTATTGATAACATCAATGACTACTATGATGTTAATCTAAAATATGCTCGACTGGAAAAGTTGGGTATTGAAAAAGATAAAATTCAAGAGAATCAACTTGTAGCATCTTCATCTTTTAAACATAAGTTTATCAAAGCTGATTTAGCAGATACTACAACCATCAATAAACTCTTTGAAGCTGAGAAGTTTGATGCCGTCTGTAACCTTGCTGCACAAGCAGGAGTACGTTATTCTATTGAAAACCCTCATGCCTACATTAACTCTAATGTTGTGGGTTTCATGAATATCTTAGAAGCTTGTCGTCATAATGGTGTTAAAAACCTTGCTTATGCAAGTAGCTCCAGTGTTTATGGTCTCAACAAATCACAGCCTTTCAAAACAACTGACCATACCGATCATCCTGTTAGTCTCTATGCGGCTACCAAGAAATCTAATGAGATGATGGCACACACCTACAGTCACCTCTATGGAATTTCAACTACAGGTCTACGTTTCTTTACAGTTTACGGACCATGGGGAAGACCTGATATGGCACCATTTTTATTTGCAGATGCCATATTAAGTGATCGAGCAATAAAAGTCTTTAACCATGGAAACATGAGTCGTGACTTTACCTATATTGATGACATTGTTGATGGAATTATAAAGGTCATAGATAACCCAGCAAAGAGTAATGAAGAGTGGAATGCCAACACACCTGAACCAAACAGCTCTTCAGCTCCCTATAAAATTTATAACATTGGAAATAATGCACCCGTAAACCTTATGGAGTTCATTACTGAAATAGAAACAGCCATTGGAACCGTTGCAGAAAAGAACTTTATGGAAATTCAACCAGGAGATGTAGAGTCTACCTACGCAGACACTACTGGTCTTATAAATGATTTTAACTATAAACCCTTCACCCCACTTGACAAAGGGGTAAGTGAATTTATTGAATGGTTTAAAATCTTCTACAATAAATAAATCCTGTACTGTTATGAAAATCATTGAGATTACCGGAGTTGCTGGTGTAGGAAAAAGCTATATCATTAATCTCCTATCGGAACGAGAAAATACTCTTTTAGATAAAGACATTATAAAAGAGTATCATCTTAATGATTTTAATTTACTAATAAAATTCTTTAAAAATAATAAAAGCTTTGATATACTACTACTTGTAATTAAAATAGCTTTTTTTCTTAAAATGTCTCTCTTTCATAAAATGAACTTTGTAAGAAACACCATAAAAAAATTTGGGAAAAACTATTTTATTACCAAAGAGTTAAAACTTGAAGAGCATCAAACCATTATTATTGATGAAGGTATTAGCCATCTCTATCAAAACATCATTACACAAGACAGTAGCAACCAAGAGAAACTACTTGAGCTTATTAATAAAATTGTTGATTTAGCAGAGATTTCGCATACTCTCATTATCGTAAAAGCTAAAAATAAAACTATTTTTGAACGTCTGAAAAATCGTGGTCACAAACGTATAAAAAGTGAAGATGAAATAGAAAATTTCATTAATATGAGTAAACACAATATTAAAGTACTCAAAAAAAACTTTAACAATATCGTCAAAATTAAAAACGACAACAAAACAGATCTTGAGAAACAACTAAAAAAAATATAGGAATATTAAAAAATGTACCAACTATCCAAAGATTTAATTAACAATCTAAAATCAAACAACATCACCTATTGTCATTGGAAAAGTAACCTTTTACTGAATGAGGCATTGAATGGATATGATGATTTAGACCTATTGGTAAAAAAAGAAGATATTGCCAAGTTTGAAGCTACCATTTTAGAGATGGGATTTAAAGAGGGGTCAAATAAAAACATTGGTTTCTCTTCAGTTAAGCATTTTTATGGTCATGATGAAGGAACAGGAAACATCCTCCATCTCCATGTCTACTACCAAATTAAAACTGGACCAAGCTGGACAAAATCATTTCACTTTGACTTTGAACACTATTTTCTAGAGAACCTTATGGATCACGAGAGTGGTATGCCTGTTCCACAGAAACACATAGAGCTTCCTATTTTTATCTTTAGAATTATGCTTAAGTACTCCAAAGTCAATGAGTTTTTACTCGTGAGTAAAGAAGAAGAACGTACCTATAAAGAGATTGAGTACCTTTTAGATGGTCTTGACCATGAAGCACTGAAAAAGTTTTTAAATGAATACTTTCCAAAAGTCTCTTATCAAGATATTATGAACTATATTGATACCATCAAAAAAGGTACTTCAGTAGTTAAGTATCTTGAAGGTAATGGTGTTAAAAATAGACTCAAAACATATAAGTACCTATCATTAGTAAAAGACAACTATAACAACCTACAGCAACTCGCCTATAGAATCCTTAACAAACTCTTCTTTAAACAAAAGAAGAAGCTTCACAGCTCAGGACTTTTCATTGTAGTAGCAGGATTGGATGCAACAGGAAAAACCACCATTACTACTGAACTCAAAAAATGGTTAGGAAAAAACTTCACTGTCTCAAATATTCACTTTGGAAAACCAGACTCAACACTATTAACATTACCATTTAATGCACTCATAAAAGTAATAAGAAAAAATGGTGGAAATGAAGAGGTCAAATCAAGTATTCAGAGTGATAAAGAGAAACCAAAGTCACTTCTCTATGTGGCACGCCAAACCATTTTAGCCTACGATCGTTATGCTCTGGCAAAAAAATATTGGGACAAAGTCTCCCAAGGTGAAATTGTTCTCTGCGACCGATATAAATCAGAAGATTATGGAGTCATGGACTCAAAAAGGCTCAAACCAGAACTTTACAGTGGATTGGCAAAAAAACTGGCAAAAATAGAGAATGACTTATATGACCGTATGCCCAAACCAGATGTACTTTTCTATCTAACGGTACCAGTAGAAGTAGCGGTAGTACGAAATGAAGAGCGTATTAAAGAGGGGAAAGAGTCTGAAGAGTTTATTAAAATTAGACATGCACAAAACAAAGACTTAACCTATGTTGCAACCCATAACTTTCCAACCGATACCAACCGAGAATATCAGGAAGTTATAGCTGAAATAAAAGAGAGAATCTGGAAAGTTCTATAAGAGAGTAAGAGTAAAGGAAGAGAGCTTTTCTCTCCTTTAGCCCTTGTAACTAAAAATTCTATTAGAAAAAGCTCTACGCTGTTTCTAATACCTTTAAATATTTATCAATCACTATTTTTTCATCGAATTCATTTTTCATTTTTTCTCGACTCTTTCTACCCATTTCTATTCGCTCTTCTTGAGTTAAGTTTAAAAACATCTCTATTTTTGCTATAAGATCTTCAGATGAACGAGGTTCACAGAGGTAGCCATTAACACCATGGTCAACCACATCTCTACATCCTACATTATCGGTTGTAATAATTGGTTTAGCAGAACTTGCACTTTCTAAAAGGGTTTTAGGTGTTCCCTCTCTATAATAAGAAGGCAACACCACACAGTCAGCAGTGGTGATTACTTCATCTACATTATCACTCACACCAAGGTAGTTTATAACACCCTCTTCTACCCACTCATTCATCTGCTTTCTAGAGATAGCTCCTGGGTTTTCAACATCCAAGAAACCTAAAAGACAAAATTCTACATTAGGGTATTTTGATTTAATAACCCGTGCTGCCTCAACATACTCACCAATACCCTTCTCCCAAATCATTCGAGAGATATGAAGGAAACGAATCACTTCACTATCTTTCTTTTTTTGAGGTCTAAAACGTGTGGTATCAACACCACTTCCAGGTAAAATATCACATCGTGTTCTATTTACCAATCCCTCATTGGTAAAAAGTTCAAAGTCATCTCTGTTTTGGAAAAAAACTCTATCTGCCTTAGATTGAGATGCTTTATAGAGAAGCTTTGCAATACTGGTTACTGGACCCTGTTTAATAAATAGAGTTCCCAATCCTGCTATATTATTAATCATTTTTATATTTAACATTCTTGCTACCAATGAACCATATATATTTGGTTTTATGGTATACTGACAAATAAAATCAGGTGATATTTCTTTAAAGAGTGTATAGAAGTTCATTGTTGTTCTCATATCTTCAAAAGGGTTAATCCCTTGGGAGTTGAGTTTTACATGATGAAACTCAAATCCTGCGTCTATAATTTTTTGACTGTACTGATCATAAGGAGCAATGGCTATGACTTCATAACCTGCACTACGCATCGCTTTCATGAGAGAAAGTCTAAAGTTGTATAGGTTCCAAGATACATTGGATATGATGGCTATTTTCTTTTTCATTGTTAACTGCCTTTATATTCTATTTAGTTTTTTTATATTTATTAATATGATAAAATGTATTTTATTATTATTTTCTGTTACATTAACATAATAACATTATTGTTATTAAATCTTAGTCATTGGGAAGCATCTCTACACACATAATTTCTTAATTCTCCTAATTTTTTTCAATTAAGAGTAAATTTATCCTATTTAAACTATAATGCCTCCATAAACAACAATATAAGGAATAAAAATGGCAACAGTAACATTTAAAAATGACATCGTATGTAATCTAGCAGGAACAGAAGTAAACGTAGGAGATACAGCTCCAGAGGTAACAGTAGTAAACTGTAACCCAATGCTTCAAGACGAAAAAGTTGGTGGAGCTCAAGAGCAAGTTCAACTTGTAATCGTTGTTCCATCATTAGACACAGGTGTTTGTGACGCTGAAACAAGAAGATTTAACACAGAAGTAGCATCTTTAGAGAATGTTAACGTAAAAACAGTATCTATGGATTTACCTTTCTCAGCAGCGAACTTCTGTTCAACAGCTGGTATTGATAACATCGCGGTATGTTCTGACTTCAGAAACAAAGACTTCTCAAATGCATACGGAATGCTTCTTGCAGATGGTCCTTTGGCTGGTGTAACATGTAGAGCAATCTTCGTAATCGGTACAGATGGAAAAGTTGCTTATAAGCAAGTTGTTCCAGAAATCACACAAGAGCCAGATTACGATGCTGTTCTTGCTGCTGCAAAAGCTGCTAACTAATTACAAGCTTTTGTGCCCTACTCCCCTCTCTATTGATGGGGAGTAACTCTCCTCTTTCCATTCTTCTTAATTTTTAGCTATAATAACCATAATGAAATATACACCCAAACAGATAGAAAAATACCAACGTCAACGTTATATTGGTTTTCTTGAAAAGACAACAAAAAATCTCTTTAGGATGTTTCGTGATGAAAAAACAACCCAAGAGCAGTTTATAAAAAAGTTTGATGAACTTAAAAAGAAACTCGATGAGATGGTTGAAATACGCCTCGACTCAGAATACCACCACCAGCTGAAAGCCTATATTGAAAAACTTCACAATGAGTGTCAACATGAATTTAAACTTGATGACATTAGAAATGCTAATATGAGTAGTTTAAATCGTCTTCAAAAACTTAAAAATGGTAGCTCATACAAGAAAGACAAACATAAGCATAAAAGTAAAAACCAAGATTGGGGATAAACATGAGATATATTATCCTATTAATCCTCTATAGTAATTCCATCATTGCTAACACACATATAGAGAACATCCATAATCACTATAATTTTTTGCAACCACTTCAAATAGAAGTAAATGAACATAAAATAGAGCAAAAATCAACCAAAAAACAACTCTTATCAAAATTTAAATTTCTTGCAAAAGCAGCCCCTCACTCAAAAGAATTTCGTAGTTTAACCTATAATCTAATGGAGATTTTTCAATATCAATTTTATAATATCTCCATCGACGAAAATCATATTCAAGAGACAAAAAAATCTCATCTATACAGGCTAGAGAGAGATAACTTTATTATAATTCTAAAATCGATTAAAGACCCTACTTTTTTTACTTTGTACTCCAGACTCTACCTTGAAACACTCAAAAGTAAACGTTTACAACATAGTGACATCAGTCAACTCAACAGACTCTCAACACCAGAACAACAACCCTATGCTCAACTACTTAGCTATATGGACAGTGTCAATCAACTAAACAACATCTCCTTAATAGACCAAAACAACCTCTATAAAAAACTCAAACTCCTACTCTTTAGACTTCCAAAAGAGCAACAGAAACAGATTTTACGCTACACCGCCTTACAAATTTCTCTTCTCTACTCACAAGAAAGTATCGAGTTTAATTTCAATCGTCTCTATGCCAAATACCGAACAATTCAACGAAAAGATGTACTCTACACGCTAAATTTCAAAGATGCAGAGACCTTTAAAAAATATATTTTAAAGAAAAGACGCTCTTTTTTTGAAGAGATTGTCTTTCAAGCCAACATGAAAGCATTGGAACGTAATGATATTGCTAAAATTTTAGCCACACTCTATATGCAAGAGAACAATTTTAAAGAAGCCAGAAGCTACCTAAGGCAAGCACCTAGAAAGAATGTTCTTAATCACTACAATCCATTTAATACCACCTTCGCAGTAAACAATAAAGTTAAATATCAACAAAACTATAGTGTAAGAGCTTTTGCAGAAACCATGACAAGACTAAAAGAACGGCTCGAAAAAGAGCCTAAGAAAGCCAGAGACTACTACCTCTATGGTAATGGTCTCTATAACAAAAGTTGGTTTGGAAATTTCCCCCTCTGTGCAGTTTTTTTTAGAGAAAATGATATCTACATCAACCAAACCATCCCACCAACAACCAACCTGACCTTAGCCTATAATGCCTACATTAATGCCTTAGAAGTAACCGAACAGAGTAATTTAGAATTTAATAAAAAAGAGGAATTTAAAGCAGAAATATCGTATCAACTTTTAAAAATAGAGTTCAACCGAGCCCTTTTAAACCGTAATAACTATCCCGAAAATATAAAGAAAATACCCCGTATAGATGAAGAGGGAGGAGACAAAGAAAAAGTAAGCTACCTACTCAAAGCATCTCGAAGTTTTATTGAAGCGATTCGAGACTATAAAGCCGAATACTCAAATACCAAATATGGCGAACATATCATTCAAAACTCTATTGTGTTTAAGTACTTATAGTATTTGAACCTCTTCAATCAATTCAACACCGAACTTCTCCAAAACCTTCTCTTTTACCAATGTTATCAGGTAGGACGCATCTTCAAAGGTTCCCCCACCATGGTTTACCAAAAAGTTAGCATGCACTTCAGACCACTCCATCGCTCCCCTACTCATACCTTTTAAACCAACTTCCTCTATAAGCCGTCCAGCATAATCACCCTCAGGGTTTTTAAATGCAGAGCCAGCAGAGGCAGTTTTAGGCTGATTGGAGCGTAGGTTCACAAGTTCCTCTAACAACGCTTTAGAGAAGCCTGTAGTCACTTTAAATCGTACCTCAGTAGCCACCCCACAAAGCTTTGCAAAACGGTAACCATGTTCTATCTTTTTTTTATCTACCCAGACCCCATCTATTTTAATGGCATCCAAAATATTAAAAATTTCATAGCTCTTCACCCCTGCATTCATCGCCAACATACCACCAATAGATCCTGGAAGCTTAGAGATAAATTCAAACCCTGCCAAATCATTTTTTTTAGCAAAGGAAAGAAGTTTCCCCGTAGGCGTAGCACACCCCACTATTAAAACCTCATCTTCTAGTTCCATAAATGAAAAATCTTTAGAGAGCATCATAAGAGGAGGAGGATTGGCAGAGACCAATAGATTATTTGCATGACCAATAATCATCCTATCTTTAGGCATCGCATCCTCACGCTCTATCATCAATACCTCGATGGGTACACCTACTTTTATACTTGAAAATTTTGAAAAATCTATGGTTTTAAAATACATTCTGTTCCTACTTTAAACAATATCCTGCTATGATACATCTCCACAAAATCTGTGGGGCATTAGCTCAGCTGGGAGAGCGCTTCGCTGGCAGCGAAGAGGTCATCGGTTCGATCCCGTTATGCTCCACCAAAACTTCATTTAACTATTCCGTAACGCCTCATACTCTTTAGGAATCAAATAATCCTCGGTCTTCATCGGCTCAGAAAACACCCCTTTTTCATAACCAATTTCATACAACTTATCTAAGGCTTTAAGTTGAAGTTCTGAAAGCTCTACCGACTCATCTGAAGCATACATATCAAGATACTTCGTCAACATATCAGAAGAGATTCTAACCAAAGAGTCAGCTTCTAGTTTCGTACAAAGCTCCTCTTTTCTATCATTAGCAACTTTCACACCATCTATAAGGATATTCTCTATATCAATAGCACGATTAAGTGGAAGTGAACGTCGAACAGCCATACCACCCAAAGGCAATGGTAAACCTTCACCTGCAAGTTCAACCCAAATGTCCCAAAGCTCTTTTTCTACTTCCAAACTCTCATCATAATCCAAAATAGACTCATGAATAAGCACACCAGCATCAACCTCACCATTTACTACAGCCATCTCTATCTCTAAAAAGTCCATATAAATAGGTCGTGCTTCAGGGTAGTAGATTTTAAAGAGCATCGCATTGGTTGTGTACTCACCAGAAAGTGCTACCCTAAAATTTCGTTTGAGCTTCTTATCTTTTCTACGAATAAGTTTAGGTCCATAACCATCACCAAAACTTACAGCCGTTCTTAGCATGGCATACTCATCTTTTATAAACGGATACATCCCAAAACTAATGGCAGAGACATCATACGTCCCCTTCATAGCCTCTTTGTTCAGCGTCTCAATGTCAAGTCCAATGTTTGTAAACTCATAATCTTTGGTATCAACCCAACCAAATTTAATGGCAAAATACATAAATATATCATCAGCATCGGGGGAGTGGGCAAGTTCTATTTTTTTCATTCTATAACCTATGGTGTTTTATTTTGGGTATTTTATCTAATCTTTCCCATAGCTACCATTAGACTCTGCTACCATCCCCAGTTCATAATCATTATTCACCTCATACCCTTGCGTCATCTCCTATTTAAGCATCCTATACAGAAGTTTAGACAAACCATTCAGAACACGCTCTTCACTCAACGCTTGGGTTGCCATGCCTTGATGGGACTCTAAACTCTCTATAATCGCCCCACTCATCGACTCTCTAAAACCACCCATCATCGCCTGTTCTTCAGTATTGTTCTTCACCTGATCCAACACCTTTTCGTTCTCTGACATCTTCCCTTTAAGGGTTCGAGCATAACTCAACATGTCCCCCTCGCTAAGTTCCCCCTCAAACAGACTGTTCATCTCACCCACCACATACGAAAGTAACTCTTTCTCAGGGTCTCGTGCCACAGCACCTCCAGGGCTTCCTGCTCCCAGTTGACTCTCACCACTCAAAGCAATGCTCTCTTCACTCTCTAATTTCAGTTTATAGTGGGTCAAGGTCACTTGCGAAAGGTCTATTGGCTCTTTGGTTACATAAGACTTCAAACTAGGAATCAGATGCTTCACAAACGCCCAGAGCTTCTCTAACTCCTCATCACCATACTCTACTATCTGTGAAAGGAACTCATACATCCGTACAAAGGTGACCAAATCTTTTTTGAAAATATCCAGCTCACTCTTCTGCTCATTTAGCTCTTTGAGGTCAAGTTTGTAGTTGTGTTCACCCTTCTCATCACCCTCTTTTTGAGCCAATTCCAACGCCTCTTCAAGTTGGGCTATCTCTTCCAAGTATCGTTTATACCGTACTCGGTATCGGTCAACAGCAGGTTTTATGGCTGAGGTCATTTTTGCTTGTTGTCTTTTTTTATCGACTCCTAACACAAAAAATACTTTGGCAAAGTTCTCTACATCTTGAGCCGTAAAGATGGTATTACTTTCTAACTTCAACTGCAAATCATAAATCATATTGGGGTCGCTTATATCTTCCAATTCGGTACTTTGAGAATAAGGGTCAAACGCCTCTTGTATCTCCTCGGCTTCATTGTAGAAGTCCAAAACAAAAGTCTGCTCTTTCCCTGCATACATTCGGTTAAGCCGTGAAAGCGTCTGCACACAATCCACCCCACCCAACTTCTTGTCTACATACATCGCCACCAGTTTGGGTTGGTCAAAGCCTGTCTGAAACTTATTTGCCACCAACATCACTTGGTAGTCCGAGGTATCAAAGGCTTTTCTCATGTCACGCCCTTCGAGTTTGGGGTTCATCTTCGCTTCGGTCTGGTCAATCCCCTCATGCTCTACCTTGCCCGAAAAGGCAACCATCACTTTCATCTTTTTTTCTAGCTTCTGTTCAGATATATACTTATCAAATGCCAACTTATAGCTCACAGC
>JAUTBZ010011789.1:0-20224 GCA_032361785.1 Lepetodrilus galriftensis
CGGGACCCCCCATGGCTCATGGCCCACAACACTAGGCTACTGACAGTACGAAATAAAATTCTCACGTAAAACTAAGAAGAAGTTGGTGTTCTTGATTTCGTCATTATTGGCTGTGCAACAAGATAGCCATGCCTTAAATTCTAAGATAAATGTTCTGATATCATGTTATGAAAATATCTATAATACAATTCCATTTATATATTTGTGACAACCTCAACAACCCCAAAAGAGAAATATCCAAGATGAGACCAATGATTAAGTCGTCTTCCATGGTTTTCAAGCCAGACATCATCACCTTCCTCTCTGAACTGTATACAGTAAATTGTAACCGGAATAGTAGGTTAATCAGACAATACTGCTCTCGATACAAAAATAAAACCTAATTGTTGAGTGAAAATGCATTAATCTCAGTCAGATTACAAATATACATGCTTATAGAGATACTATTATCTCTCACGTAGCTTCAATACGACACCCGTATCCCACCTAATGAACACCAGTTGGATGTAGTCATGGCAGTATGTGTCCTGAAGGTGGGTAATGAAACAATGACTGAATGACCCTGGCTTCTGTTCCATGGAATGTAGATCTGGGGGCCTATTCTCGAAACGTTCTTACAATCGTGAGACAATCTTAGCGATTCTTATAGTATGGCTACGAACTGTTCTTAGGTTAAGAAGTTCGTAAGTACGTTTTCAAGAATAGGCTTTGTGATGAACAGCCTGAAGTCAGACACTTCATACTTCGTGTGTTTCTTCTCCGTAGTCTCATTCCCCAGAATGCTGGTAGTGTGATGAGAGTTGTAACTTGCTATAAATGTATAAGGAGGCAGTTTATGGAGTCAGTATAAGAAGTCAGAATTGAAATTAAATAACTACGTGATTTCAGTCAGTCTATTTGTTTTATTGGAACACTCAGACACTTGTTTATTGCAAGGGCAGGTGTCACATCTGATGTCATACAACTCACGCAATGGCTATCTGGATGTAAGATACAAAACTATAACCATGTCTCCTTGATCAATGATCATATAACTTCTACAACTGAACAGCTGTAACATTGTGTAGTTGAGAATAAAATACAATTAAGCATAGCAGTAAGAAACGATACATGTTACATCAACAGCATTATCTCATAGTTGGATTATCGTTCTCACATTCAGACAAGTGGTCAGACTGACATGCACAATGAGATGCCAACTTACATAACACATAACACACTTAACTGTGAGCCACAAGATGCGCAACGGCTCCGGTAACAAATTTACCAAACTCCCCATTACGCATCACTGAAAACTTTAACAAACTCGGTGTTACGTATTCCCGAAATCGTAACGGTTTCTTCATTAGCCTTTAACTAAAGCAAGCTGTCAAGGACAGCAGATGATTGGTGTGTTCAAATGGTAATGAAGCTGCTGATTGGCTGACAGACGGGTCCCAAATCACATATGACATCACAAGATCTCAGCTGGATCTGCCAAAGACGTGGCTGGCACCGGGACAAGCTGATTACCGCTGACAAATACCTCTGATTCAAACGTCACCCAACTGCTTGTTGTTCCTGGTGATGGTAGTCATTAGTCTGCTAGCCATGGCTGGTATTGCTGTATCGAGTCCTGACTCTGTCGCTCTGCACAGGGATACAGTGTAATCAGCAGTAATGCCCTTCTTAGCTCCTGTTCTAGCCTAATTTGAAGCAGTTCTCCTAACACTGGGACTTAATGGCGGACACTTCCTTTAATATTTTGGTCATTCTTGTGGATGTATCTCAACTCTGGAGAGGCTGATGGTCTTAAAGAACACATGGTACTTATTTACATGGATAGTTCTGTTGATAGTAGAGCTAAAACTTAAATACGGCAAGACAGAGCAAGTAATCTAGGCTTTATTGTCATTTGCTACAAAACCAGCTATCATGGACTGGGGTGCTTATAGAGCGATGAGAACCTACAATACTGTATATTCAATCTGAAAAGTAAATTCTTCATAACATTTTTATTTAAAAAAGAAATAATTTCTAACAATATAGTTGACTTTGAACAAGTTGAAGTATAAGAGACCATCCCATGATTGATTAAGGAACATATCCGAGTGAAATTAATGTTCACAGTTCCAAGCCAAAGCAGAGAATTCTGATACAGAATGAGTTCTGTAATCACGACTTTCATGCAAGTTCTTCCAAATATTTGATTTAATGATTTTTTATGGCATAAACTTTGGAAAACTACCGGCAAATGTTTGTATAGAGGCAACCCCAGTTAGTTGTTATGCATTCATTCGCCTATACGGTCAAGCCATGACTCATAGATTCTGTATAGGATAACATCCTAGTAACAGACAATTTGTGAAAAAGAATGTCCAATCCCGAATCATCTGTTATGAGGATGTTATGTGACTAAAAATACAGCACATATTTCATGTGTGCTTCATTAGTATGCCTGTTCTCAGGCTGGATTGCCTTTTCCATGCACGCTGCCTGAACACGGCGTGGAGCACGTGCTGTTGCTGGCTACTGCGACTGTTTCAAAAGACTTGACGAATTTTGGTTGCTTTCTTTGTATCCTGCATAGCTCAGGTGGTAAAGTGTAGGACTCGTAGCCAGAAGTCTTGAGTTCGATCCTGACTGTTGTCAAGATAGTTTTCAATGTCTGAGCGATGGTATGCTCTTAGTTTGAAATGTACAAGTCCACACAATCTCAAATTGTACATTCCTGAATACAATGCACAGAAAACTGTACATTCCTGAAAAATAATCTACAGATTTCCAATGGATAAAAATGGTGGCTTTTTCTTAATCACTTACCCAGTAATACATACATGCTTCCACATGAAAATATAACAAAATCCTCTAACATAGATAGCCTAGATAGTCGGATGGTAAAGCTGTTTATTGTCACAATCTATATAATAAATAAATCCAAGCACTGAAATATATATACTAATAAATCAATCTTTTGAAAATATGGCTGATCTATCTCAGAGTAGTGAATGTATACACGCAAAAAAATAAAAACACTAAAAAAAAACAACCACAAAAATCCATATCGTTGATTATCAGTCCAATTGCATCACAGATGCTGAATAATTTATTTGTTTCTATGGCATAATTACATTATTTTTCTATTTTTAACTTCTAATTTAATAATTCTTTATCACAAATGTCGTGGATTTCACAGAGGAAAAGGACTGTTTTCAATTTATTCAAATCTGTACTAATAAGACCAAGTGTTCAATATCAACCCACACATCCAGTCCATGTGAACCAAAACTTTGCCAATTTAAGGTTTGGTTGACAAAGCCATCATTTATCAACAAACGGGGAACATTTCTATTACATAATTACACCTGTTGATACTTCTCATAGATTCAGTTTCTGCGAACGACCGTATTTCTTCAGGTGACAGTCAAATTGGAATGATCTGTTCAGTCTGGAGGTATTGGCAACATGTTTTATCCTGCACTTTGATCGGCTTGATCCTTGACAAATATTCTTCTCAACATACAATATCAATTACCATTAACATGTGTCTGGTGGCACTGATAAAAGTGATTTAAAAAAAAAATATTTTTCACTGGGGAAAAGAATGCTTCTGCACAACAGTCTGAAGAATTTGGAGGCAACTACATATATGTACTAAAAGGGTGAACATTTACAAAAATGTTCATATTTATGACAGAATGTATTAATAATATTTTAAACACATACAATCACACATTTAGATTGCTGCAATTGACCAATTATGAGTTATAAATGCAAAGTATATACAATTAGCGTATGTATCATCGCTATTGTGTCACATAATAGCCTTAGTGACCTCTTACAGCACAGGGAAACCTCTAGCCACAGAGGAAATATAACAATGCAAATGTCATATTTCTCTATGAGGAGTTCCGCAACCCATTATACTCTAATTTCAGTCAAATACTTTAAGAGGAGCTCGATGAGAGATGCCAATTTTATTTATGACAACAGGCTCATAATTATAGGAAAATAATAAAATATTGAAATATTGAAAACCAGTGGGATATGCGAAAAATGTAGCTGGTTATCCAATATAGTTGTGTAGACACATCAAATGTACATACCGGGTACTTTTAAGTAAAAATATGTTTGAGCATGAAATATGTAAACAAGTCTGTGATATTGTTATGCCTTTAACCCTCTCCCTGCTGGATTAGGCACAGGTACTGCTTATTAGGGCATATACAGTTGCCTTCAGCAGGAAGAGGGTTAATGTGTATAATGTACTGGACATTGCTTTCTCTATAATATTATCAAATCAGTAACATAAATATAATCTCAAACAAAAAGTGATTGTAGAAAATATACAGAGCACTGCCGTAGATTGTTTACATTTGTTTTTCAAGATAGCTTACTTCTATTATAATACATATGTTCATTTTACCTACATCTTTTATCAAGGTGGATTTTTCTGCAAAGTGATGCAAGTAATATTTGATATTTACTGGTACTAAAGCTGAAAAATATAGAACTACCAGTAAGTTCCACGGTAAACATGATATTTAATTCCATCAATTTAAATACATGTGTTTTCAAAGTGAAAAGTAACAACCTTTTAAGTAACCATATTTCTAAATGTAGTAATGCTCCAAAACATGGTAAAAACGAATCTATACCAATTATTATTATGAATTGTTCACCAGTGCTGCACTATTCAGAGCTACTGGAACTTCATATCTGATATCCTTAGTGGGCAATGCCAAATTGATTCTAAATGTTTATTAATTACATGTGGTGTAATGGCATATCAGACGGTCCGAGCATTCCCCTTAACTTGCATTGCAGATTGCGTTTGATACAAGATTTATGACAGAGATTTCACGGATCTCAGAACTCTGTCTCAGCGCTGGTGACATGATCACGTTAAAGTTCAGATCGAAGATTCATAAATCAGGCACGACTCACGATAAATCAACAGGGTGTATGCTATTTATATCTCTCGTCAGATGTCATGCCAGCTCCCAATTGATTACATTATCCTTATCAGCGTAATTCTTACATGGCTATCAGTGATGAGTCTTTTGAAATGACAGAGATTTATCTCATGCATCCTGATCACTCTATTAATCTTCTTTTATAGTTGGAATACATGTGTTGTGAAGTTCTGACACACCGAGGTACACACTGACCTGATGAATATCAAGAAAAGATTTATCCAAATGAGAGTCAATCGAGTTCAAATCAATCTGATCACACAGCATTCACTGGGAAAATTCTATCAAACTCCTATTTAAACGGTAGTCCTGGTTAAATCATATATTATATCATAGTTAATCAAATGCAATGTATACAGAATTGCATAGATTCCCTGTATTAGTTATTGAAAAGAAAATGTTTTAAATCCTATACAGATCCTACATGTAGTACATGTGAAGGTCCTTGCACACCGGAGGTGAATTTGGCGGCGAAGAAACCGGCGATGTACGTTCTGAGATAGAACCTTATCATTTATCTATATGCTTGCACACCAAAAGGGAAATTCGCAATGGCAAATTTCAATATATTTTGATGACGCTGCTGATTTGCGACGTGATATTTGGCTTGCCTCCGGTGTGTGAGGACCTTTACGATGCAAGTATCATCTCAGTATGGTAGTGTAATACTGTACTCTAGAATCATGCATGTGAGTGAGATATGGAGTTCATCGTCGCTGCAGGAATCTTTCACCCATTTGCAACGACATGCATGTGAAACAGTACAACTGTAGATCATGGGATTCAAACCTCAGTTGCTGGATTACAAGTCCAATGCTCTACTGACTTAGCCAAAGGGGTAATCTTGCTGTAGAAGCATCCTCTATCACACCCGGCTTAACATATCTGAGGGCTTGCAATAATCTCCACAGTCAGGCAAGTTCTGTAGAGATAACGGACAAGTATCACCCTTGAATCAGTTAGCAATTGCTGTGGTTAACAGATCTAACAACATCATGTTATCAGGCTTTCTTCCCACCAAAACCAGAATGCAGCGAGATCAGAAAACAAAATCAGAACCTATTCTCATTATCCAGTGGCTCTGTATATTCTTGAATTCAATGATTCTTGAATTCAACTCTACAGATCCAACGTTCTTAAATGTTCTGCAAATCCAAACTTTAAAACTTTGTCATCGTTTTAGATCTATCCAAGATGGCCGTTATTGAAATGCGAAGAGAAGACAGTAACGGAGGTAGACTGGACGTTAAATACAAACACAGCCACTTAGCTGGAGTTCACTGTCGTAAAAGCAAGAAGTCGTGTCAAGATAATACGTTTTTCTCGAAAAAATTCCTTGAAATTGAAAAGTCGTGTATTGAATATATATTAGCAAGTTGAGAGTTTGTGGTCATCCCATGAGACAGATGTACAAGTGACACTCAGCGATAGTCACTGACGTACAGTAACACACTGTGACACTCAGCAACACACTTTAATGCTCAGCAACACACAGTAACACACTGTTATGCTCAGTAAAACACAGTAACACTGTGACACTTAGCAATAAATAGTAACACACTGTGATGCTCAGCAACACACAGTAACACTACAATACAATACTGTGGAACTCAGTAAAACACAGTAACAGATATGTATCCATGTTATATTATTTCCATGGAGATTACTAAAATGAATAAATATTCAAGAAAAATATTATGGACTAGAAAAGGCCAATGGTCTATGTTTTCAGGAAATGGCATTGTAATGCTGTCGGTGTATCTGAATTCATGACTAACTTGATAAGCCACTCTGAAAAACATTAGACTTTCTTGCCTAAATGAAACCAAAGTGTGATCCAATTGAATTACGTTTCCTCTCCAAGAAATGGCAGTGTGTGCTTAGAGAAACATAATTAAGTGACAGAGATAGAAAAAGATGAAGTGAATTGAATTAATTGTGTCAGTTGATGCAGAAAAAAAGGTGTTAGACAAAGGTAATTTGGCAGTATCCATGCTAATAAGGAAACATTGAAAACTATTTACGTTTGAATATTGTATGCATGAATGGAGATGCTGAAGATGTGGAGGAAATTCATTACGAAGGCAAGAAACAAAGCCTGTATTTTATATAACTGTAGTCTATGAATAAATCAGAGAATGTGTATACCATAGCAGGAAATAACCTGAACTCAAAGTAATGCCTGAGGTCTACATATATATACGAAATAAACTATTCACAAATGACAATGCCCATGTTATGAGGCACGTACTATATGTAGGGTAGACAAGGATGGCTTCTGGGCCAAGAGATCATCAAGACCAGTAGGACAACATCAGCTCTGATCCAGAACACAGATCCATTTCTGGAATATGGAGATGAGCATACCAAGGGACCATGGCAAATCAGATAGAAACCTTTGTTCAATCCAGATAGCTGTAGATGAAATAAAAGCCTAATGTTAATGTTGCCATGGTTATGACGACCACCGAGCATGAAGAGCGTGACAAATTAGCTTCAGTGGATGGCTTGTGTTTGATGGCCTGACTGGAGTTGGTCGTCTTGGAGGCATACCAGAAGGCTGTCTTGATGACGCTGAGATTAGCCCAAAGAATGAACAAATCCGGCAACAAGCGGCAGGCACCTTGGACAGAATTAGCTGTCGACGGGAAGACAATAACCCAGGTTACAACCTAAACTTTTTGTCCTGTCAAAAGAAGGACGGTTGCGACTGTGAGATTAGCTCAATTACAGGGACTGATATTTGCCCGCATTGATTCAGTGCCGAGAGCACATGTTATGAGGACAGACATCACTCCAGTCTCGCTATTTTCTTCCAAGGGGCTGCGTAATCCTGCGCGCTCCGCGACAGAGCCTGACGAGAGGAGCTGAAACAAGGATGGTGTATTGACAGGAGGAAGTCCTCACGCCCTCCAGCATTTCACCCCGAGCTCAGTTCATTGTATCAAGGGTCCTTCCGTAAAGATCAGTACACAGGAAAATTCGTTGAAATTGGGAATATTCGGATGGCACTGTAATTGAAGTTTTGGAAGATCTGTTAAGAGAAGCAGTGATATGTGTACAATCAGGGTCTATTTGATGATAAGCTCTTGACCTGCCCATGGGAATCAGAACAGATGATTTCTGCTATGAAAACAGTGCATGAATGGCAGGTGAAAATTACATGTTGATATGACGAACGATGAGTCTCTTACTTTGTTGACCTCTTGTCATATATCAGACCTAATAGTAACTGGGTATTGTTGTCAAAGAAAATACTTAAGGAACAGAAACTAATTAAACAATGATTTGATATTGGTTCCAGACAAGGAATAAGCCATTGCTTTGTATCAGGACATGTCTTAGTGTTGGGCCATTGTGTCAGGAAATATCATAAGTGTCAGGACATTGTGTCAGGAAATATCATAAGTGTCAAGCCATTGTGTCAGGAAATATCATAAGTGTCAGGACATTGTGTCAGGAAATATCAGAAGTGTCAGGACATTGTGTCAGGACATATCAGTATCAGGACATAGTTTAGTGTTAGGCCATTGTGTCAGGACATATCTTCGCATCAGAACATTGCATCAAGACATATTTTAGTGTCAGGACATTATGTTGGGACATATAATAGTATCAGGACATTGTGTCAGGACATATCTTAGTGTCAGGACATTGTGTCAGGGCATATCTTAGTGTCAGGACATTTCTGAGATTACGACACACATTCAGATAACATGGTTCCTTTCCACATGTTGTAATCAGTCCATATCAACATCATCACGCAAGGTTGTTTAGTTGAATATGTGCTCACCTTTGTTGCGATGTACTTTCTCAATTTGGTTCTCAAGTTAATCATTTGCATGAATTCAGATGGATCTGTTTTACTATGCATTTAAGATGTCTTCCTCTAAATGCTATTCTGTATTTCTTTTGTATTTGTAAACTGAATAAGCTTTAAACTTATCAATAAACATTCCATTCAATTAATTATCCTCAGTAGTTTTAGGGTAGGTAAACCACAAGAGTTGCATGCAAATAATAGGATGGTGAGAAAAGTACAATATGGTAAATGACATATTTGAGTGAGTGAATATGGAGTTTAATGTCGCTGCGGGAATATTTGACATATTTGAACAATTTCTTATATTGAAACCCTATACAATGTCAATATTTATGGTATCATGTTTCCTTACTTCCTGTTGTCAGTATATATCCTGCAACATGCTCTAAATAAGATTGCCTGTAGATAATATATCATTAAAAAAAACCATGGTGATAAATGGCATCCGAAATGAGATCATGACACGACTGAAATAATCTTTTTACTCACAACAAGATGTCCAATTACAGACGAAACTTAGTTCCAGCAGTAATTACATTATCTAATGCTAGATTTGGGGTTCATAATGATGGACATACAATCAGTGGGGCATAACTGAATAAGGCTTGATAATTACTAACAGACTGAATGACCTAAGCACACTCAGCTGGAGGTCATCACAGCCTTCTCACAAACACAGCTATGGCACCGATGGTTGTCTGGAGCTGGGGAATGGTTAAGAACAGCATCAGGGTGGCGGTACTCCAGACAGTATAGTCAAATGTATGCCATCTTGTACAGTGCATAAGCAACAACACAAAACAATACTGCCCTCGATGACATTTCCTTAACCCTATATATGCAGAAGGCAACTAGAGATGCCCTCAGGAGCAGTGACTGTACCTAATGCAGTAGGGAGAGGGTTAACTGTTTAAACAAAAATGTCAATAGTTTAATATTAAAAAAAAATTAAGAAACTAGTCATAATATTTTTAATGGCACAGGTCAATGAAAAAGAATACAAAAGAAAGGCGATTAACAAATATTCTGACTAATACGCTACAGCTAGGACATCCTATTATTGTTCTTCATCATGGTGAACTTTGACCTGTATCCTCATTTGGAAAATCAGCCACGACATCTAACACAATATGAATTACTGACATGAGGTTATAACCATTATTCATGGCTTGACATTATGGGCACAATTGCCATCATTATGCCACGGAAATGCAATGAACGTAGCAGGATTTCAGAACAAATTCAGTAACAACGCTCACAATCACGTAATACAATCATGTCTGCAATGGACAATAATTTAAGATGTAATCTTTACATAAAATATATTGTCACTCACTGTGTTCACAAAGCAAATCTTAACTATGTTATGAAGTACACTAAATGTCATAGGCCCATGTATTGGGTCCGTCCTTCTGAGTATGGTGCAATTGGTCTTCAGTCTCTGGTGGTGGTAATAATCAATGTGGCTATACTAGACATAATTGGCTATTACATGAAACAACGACCATAACTTACAAGCTACAACATACTGACTGTGATTTTTTTTCCCACTGAAACTGAGATTAAATTTAGGAATATAAACCACATAAAATACTGCTTCGGTCTTATTATTAGGAAATATTATAGGACATTCTTTTTTAAGCTGAAGTCAGTCAGATACAGTGAGAACTATTTATTTTCAGACATAAATTATTGTTCCACCTTCCCTTTGACCTGAAAAACTACTAAAGATGATTCATAATCAACAGTGTTCAATAAAAACTTATTTGAAATAATGGTAAAAATAACAATGTCACAACATCAAAGACAGGAAATGATAGTTTCACACTGTCAGGGAAATGAAAAGAAGATACAACCATATATATGTAGATATACAGTGTGTGTATCAGTGAATGTATAAAGTCAGCTATTGTGGACAACGGACACACTATATTGACACAATAAAATTGCTGGTGCTGCAAAAGTGTCGTATTAAAACTGATTCAACGGTGATTACAGTTTAGTGTCTGTAAGGATACGTATGAAATCGAACCACCTGACAGGAATTTAAGAACACAAAGTCTACTAGATCTGTATCTCCACAACTCGTCCAGCATTAAGCCAAGGTTCGTCCAATGAGACTAGAGGTTGGCATTAAAAAGCATAATGAAAA
The DNA here is from genome assembly GCA_032361785.1 of Lepetodrilus galriftensis. Taxonomy (NCBI): domain Eukaryota; kingdom Metazoa; phylum Mollusca; class Gastropoda; order Lepetellida; family Lepetodrilidae; genus Lepetodrilus; species Lepetodrilus galriftensis. Next base: position 10,931 of record JAUTBZ010011789.1, read on the forward strand.
GAAAAGCGCAAATGTTTGACCCGTGTGATGTGGCATTCTGGAGAGATTCTGTAACATTTGATGGAGTGTGATTCCTATTACTAATGGGGAATGAAAATACATTGATGAAATCCCGAGATTGATCACTGTCGGCCATCATGGCTAGATCCACATCCTCCAGGACTAGCGAGGTGCTTACAATATTAACTGGTGTGATTGTGTGATAGACATTCTCTTTAAATCTCTCTAATAGACCCCCATCCATCAATGGACTGGCTTAATACAGTTTGCTGCCATTCTATTACAGCACAGCCGGATAGCGCTGGTCACCCGGTCTCCGCCGTTTATCTGGCGACTCCACCATAGGCGATCTCGTTTAATATGTCTGATTATTTGATCAACAACTGTATTCTAACCTGTCGTTACGACTCCAAGGCTAATTCAGTTAAATGTGAGCTTTATACCGAACTGCCAGCCCGGCGTTGAAATGCACTAGCTTCATACATGCAAAAAGACATTTGATACCTTATGAGAAATATAGGTCGAGTCGATTCACAACATGCAGAAGAGTCCACTTGACACATAGGGGTGACAGTTAGGGGGGGAAGATGACAACACAATGTGAAAAGTGGGGATAGACATGGTTGGATTAGATGTACATACCCTCAAATTTCTTCTCCAGTTGTGCTGAAAAACAAAGCTGTTAGGTTATTTTAGCATAACAACAGCTAAAATCTCAGGAATACGGTACCATATACAATGATGTATATTGAAAATGCCAATGAAATAGAGAACAAGAAACTTTTAAAACCTAAAACATGTTCTATATTCTGATTGTATGTTGACAAATGTAATTATTGCATTGTCAATGCAGTGAAAAAACTTGCGCCATTATCTGTAATTCCATAAATGTTATTTCATTGCCACTTGGAAAGGTTTATATCTTTTGAATGGCGTTGTGTTGGCCTAATAACATGATGGCATAAATATTATCTTAAATAACAGAAAAAGATTCAAGAAAACCATTGGCCATTGAAACTAATAATGTTTCCTTACATGTATATAGTTCATATTAATATCAACCTATTATAAGAACAATTTCTTTTGTAATGGTATGCAATAACATACGTAAGGATTATCTTTATGGCCACTTAATTCATGGAAATAATATAAACAGAAATAATGGAAACAATGCAAACATAACTAGCTTAGTTGCATTTAGATGAAGTTCAAATTAGCATCTTCGGATGGAGTACATCTCCGTGAACTTGCAGATTAATCGTAAGGAATCCTGCGGCTGGTCACTGTCACCATAACGTGATGATACCCTCGTCTGGCTGATCATAGCCTAAGACAATTTCCCCACCATTGAACACACGTCTCGGCGAGCAGTAAATCCTGGCCTTGTATTGACATTAAACATCAGAAATGCCGAATAAATATCCACGGGTCCATGAATCGAAGGGCGGCATTATTTAATAAACCCAGCTGCTATTGTGTTCCTCCCGTCCCACGATAGAGAGGGATAGTTTCGGACGGGGTGGAAGTTTGGACAAGATTTCCGATTATTGGGAAGCTGATGGAGAGTATTTCAAACACTTGGAGAACTTGGAATTCAGTGATCACTTTACACTAGTTAATAGGAATATGTATCAGGATATCGTTTCTTGAAGCTCTCATATCTACTACAAGATCATAAGGACTCTCGCAGCAATCTCTAATACTTGGGGGATGGTGCGCTTACGAGAGCACTATGGTCTCATAGTGGATGAGCTTCGAGAAACGATACCAAGAACAAAATGGTCGCCATTCTTTCAGCACTATTTGCCACTTAGCAAGTGTATGTGATGAAATAGCACGTGTATCCACTCAAATGTTACACTACCATGTGCAGAAACGCAGGTGCATCCACATCATTTTCCGAGTTAACTTTACTTTTTAAAGAAAACAAAAACATAGTACCATTACAGAACTGGCGAATCCACATACAGTAAATGATGGTGTAGAGTGACTATCACCTTTCCACATTAACATCATGATAAAGGATATTAATTAGATATTCTCAACTCATACTTATTGGATGCAACTAAAAACTTATCTAGGTTTAATATATATCGTATTAATAATCATGATAATTATACATGAAAATTGTATACAATCTTCCTACTTGCTGATAAAGCTCCTAAATAATGGAGAGGAAAATCATTTTAGAATTAGAAACTCATAATCATGTCTATTACATACGATAACAGATTTTTTAAATTGTCCTTTATAAAACTAGCTAAAAATAAAGCATTAGATAGCTGCATCAAATATTTAGAAAGGATGGTATCCATAGTCAATTATCATAAACAAAAAAGTAACTCAGTCTACTAAATGTACTAAACATTAACTATCCTACAGTGTAGTGTTTTTCAGATATAAGATTGCATGTTAAATTAAATTAAATTATTCCGATTGTTCTTCTATGGTCTAAAGAAAAAGAAAACGTGGTGTGTTGCCATTAGACCACACTTTCCAAACTATTTCGACCAATCAAATTCAAGGAAATTTAACTATTATGGTACAATTGTTAATATTGCAGATAATATTCCTTTAAATAGTTTGACCCCAAAAAGTGTGAATAATTATTTACATCTATAAAATAAAAATTACCATCAAAAATAATTACATCATACATTTTAACAAATACAAAAGGATGGATTCATAGATTTGAGAATCTCTGCATTTATAGTATTTGAGAACCTGCTCTAATTTATCATAAATTTACAATTATCCTGGGGAAAAGACATATTAGTCTGTAATGCAATTTACATGTAAGCTGCATCAAAGAAAGAACTTTATACATAACATAAAATATATCTCTGTCTGTTCACATGTCAGGTCCTATTTATACATGTTTTATATTTCTCCATCCTTGGACCTTGAAGACCAGTGAGCAGAGGACTGACCAGAGCAATGATCTGTGATGACCATTGACTTACGTCTGGCTCAGAAGTCGTTGTCTGTGACGTCACGCAGACCACGGAATCCCCACCCTGCATATATATTAACTAGACCTTGTATAATGAAAACAGATCAATGTCGGAGAAAGAACAACAGACATAAGGCTATAAATATTAAATGGGAAATAATTCAGTTACGGGCAGGGGCCGCTGACGTGATCACTCGCCTGTCAATCGCTCATGGATAAGATAGAGAGATTATACAATTGATAAAAGCATAATGCAATCAGCGTATCAATGTTTAATATCAAGTATGATTATCATCATCGGTGCTGTAGTAGATATTTTGGGAATGTTGCGTATGGGTCAGAGAATTTTGGGCAATTTGTCCAATTTTGGACTGTCTGGATCTCATCTGCCTGAGGACGTACAACGATTAACCTTCTCCATGCTGAAGGCAACTGGAAATGCCCTGAAGAGCAGTGTCTGTGTCTGATACAGCAGGCGGAGGGTTAAGCATACATAGATTCATAAGTTGTCTGTATCAACTCATAATATGACTGAAATATCCATGCATTCATAAGTGTAGATAAAACCTTGTTTTATAGATTCACACATAAATTGCAATCAGTGTAAGATAGCGTAATTTATTAATTATTTGTACAACTGTTGATATGCAATTGGTTTGTGAATCTGGGTTGTAGAATCTTGTTTAATAACTGTATGATGGGTCTCAGTTCCAAGGAAATGCATATAATTATTTAGATGTAATAATAAATAATTTATTGGCAGTGTTACTAATAATTCATTTGTGTATATTCTAACAGAATTCTCGTACTGAAGTTTGAAGATACTGGTTGAATATATTTATGTTTGTTGATAACTTACCACACATAGATAGATAAATGCAAAAGTAAACATTTACTCAAGACTGTGTTTCCATTGTACCTTAACTTTCTCCCTGCTGAATAAAATCAAAGTGTTCTATTTCTGCATGTGATTGGGCAACTTAAGTCGCCTTCAGCAGGCAGAGGGTTAAAAGCAGCAGGAACTGTACTAATTCCTACACAGCCTTCCACTGGTATCAGAGATGGTGTCTTCCTGTAGCTACCAGTAATATACTTGTAGCACATTTGACATACTGAAGGGCCTTTTAGTGTGTTTGAACCATATCATCAGCTAAACAATGACAACACGAATACCATATACCGGGGAAATTTTCGAGGTGCGAATTTATCGAGGTTGTTGACACAAAGAGGTTTTGAGGATTCTTGTCTTCGAGGTTGTCTGGTTTCATTATTAGCAAAATTACAACTATATCTAGGTGTTTTATAGAGACTATTTAGAGTGCATATTCTACCTTGCCACTGCATGCGGTGAGCTTGTGATCAAGCAACGAGTATCCATCATAAAGACGCTCTCTGATCATTGCTTTGTATGCATTACTGTTCAATACTGGTGTAGTTCTAATATATAACTAAACACACCAATTAAGAGTTTCCTCTATATATTACAGCTATATTAAAGTTCTTTGATTTCTCGTAAGTTGTTTTCCCACCTCCAGTGATTGGTAATGTAATCACTTTAATAGGTTAATCCCTTCGTAGGTTAATCAAGTACATTCTTTCTTCCAGTATTCTATATATTATTATTGCGAGTATATTACTTGTACGAAAGTACTCTCACACAACTGCACATGTAACTAGGTATTTATGTCCGGCTTATACACATGCAAACAATTTTAGATACTCTAGTTAACTATAGAAACTTGAGATAGTTTTTGTCAATTCTGATTGAACCTTATCAGAATAGGATAACTTTGACGCTGAAATAATTTCGAGGTCGCCATGTTACCATTGAATATCATGATAATAACCTCCCATGAAGATTTCCCGGTATACGGTGCATCAATTCAACTCCTCCATTGTAAATATCCATCAATTTATGTATATTTAGATGTACATGTACTAATGTGAACTTGTCATGTCAACAATAAATAAAACAAATAGTCATGTCAACATTAAATTAAATATAAATGATTTAAACACTTGTATGACACTGTTTATTTTGTACAGTTACCATAGAGTTAGTAGGATAATGCCACACATCTCAATGTTAAACCACAACATACATGAAACCAGCTTGCTTGTTATATGTAATAATTATGGCACAAGTGATCAATGGATTTGCACTACCGGTATTGATTGATGGATCTGCACTAGTTGGCAATGTATCCACCATTGGTGCTACAATTTGTTAGATCACACTAAGCTTAATGAATGGCAACTTATAATTAATTTTGAATTTAGTTAACAGGGTACTAAAGACAGGCATTCATTGGTACCAATAATCCAAACATTGGGAAATAGCATCGTCCAATCAATAGCGGCACTAATTAATTGATAATTGATTTGTGTCCTTTACTACATGTATGTCAAAAACTGAAATAGTTGTCTTCCTTTGCTCTAAATGTGATGTACTGATAATGTAGGAGGAACAATTGTAGAACAAATCCACGACACATATGCAAGACAGCTCTTCATAATCTCTCCCATTTTACCAGATTTCTCACTTCCATATATTACCCATACAAATTTCCGTTAGCACAATATTTATGAAATTATACACATATTCCATCCCATTCCGAAAGCCACATTGATTTTTAGGTTATTTTCTTGCCTGATAAACACTAGGAAAAAATCACGATTGGGTGTTTCGTGTTGACATTAAAAAATTAAAAAGCATCTCTTCCCTGTAATTCTATAAGCGCGCGTGGAACAATTAGGTCTAATATGGTAATACTTTGCTGCGGCGCTGTAATGGTGATTGAGAGGCGGGAGCCTCAGACTGCGATAACACAGCTACAAATGTGGAGGCTTCTCCGTGACCCTGTGATGAATCACTATTAAATGACCCACGACAGACCGCCAGTTTTATCTTACATCCTCACTCAATGTACTCAAGCCTCTGCTTAATAACTGAAACCAACCCTAACACAGTTCACGCATCAGACTGCCTGGATGTAATGTTGCCGGTTAAAGAGGATACTGATCACAAGCAATTTATGACACGTTGTACTAGATGTGATTTAATAAAAGAATTGCGGAAAAAAAGAGAAAAAATGCTGAAAGAAATGCAAGATTAGTTTAAAAAATCATATTACTTGATGAAAATGTTATGCAGTGTTTACTAAAAATATAGTATTATATTTTTATAATATTTAACAAGAAAGACATATCATATTTCCAAAATTGGATATTGTTTAACCTATTAGTCACTAATTTTATTACCGTAGTTTTGGAGAGAAAAAAAACACATAAATTATGAGATTTGAAACACCTGTAACCAGTACGTTTTTTAAAAGTGAAGAATAAAAATGGTATAACAAATGTCTCAATGCACCTGATGCACCTAATGTAGCATAATGGTGGCATATACATCTGTACATTAGTTCCTGAGCTGTCAGATGCATGCACACATTATCAGCAGCATGCACCATTGTGTATTATCCACATCAGCACCAAAGACATCGTGTTCACTATTATTCATGATGTCAGAAGTCCTCAAGTTCCAGACCTACAAAAACTAATCCAGAATGATAAAACTTTCTGATGACTGTCTATCCTTTGCTTAGATTGGTATCTCCCTGTCTTCCATACCATAAAATGGTTATTGTCCGTCTGACAAACATCTAAACATTGCTAATTTCTGGTGCCACTCGGTACAATGCTGCCTTAGGACAGGCAATAACTGCTCAGTTAACTTCATGAGCTGCAGTAGTCAGCTGTAAGCTACCTCTTCCGCAAATGTTGTTTTCCTAAAAGCCTCAAAACAAACTATGAATGAACGCATCTGACCAGCTCAATAGACAGCTAGCATAGCGTCGATGGACAAATAATGTACATTATAGACGGTGGATAAAAGCTGGCTTTACCTCGAGGCGAGACGCCTGATCAACGTTAACGAAAACATAGTTAAAGATCTGACAGTTTCACCACCAGACCTGCCGATAGTGACAGTGAAATCAATTTGATAAAATAGCCATTAAACACTTATCCAGATCCAGCAAAATGAAAGCATCCCAATTGGTGGATGGGTAATTGGGTAGGCCTAGGATTTCACAGTCCCAGTCATCTGGCATACAGACCAAGCACTCAGTCGGTGGTGTAATGGAAATTCATGTCAGATAACAAGCATCATTAATTAAGTTTTGTTGATTGAGAAATAGGAATAAAGTCCGCTTTCTGGTTTGCTCTAGAATCCTGATTAGCGAAATATTTGAGGTTGTGTTCGTCCTGAAACTGAGCAAGTCTTGGCTATTACCAGTAGCAGCCTGGGCTCAGTTGGATCGCGATATCGGACAGCGACAGCATTCCGCTAATGACGAAGTAAGCAGAACACCGAGAAGAACCCAAGTTTGCCAATAACCGAGCAGAACTTCAAACACTTTGCAGATGCTACTTCATTGCTAATCTCATTATTGGCTACATCAAGAGTGAAGTGAGGCACCTCGGCAGTTTCCTATTTCAATATTTAAAGATTCCGTCCGACTTGACTGACTCGTCTAATGCCGCCCTGCTCCGCCAGATTTATCTGTCGCGCGTCAGTTTGCGTTTCTACTCCACGCTTACACAGCTAACTGTCAGTGATGACAGAAAACCTTCTGAAATTGCTGCTAAATGAGACACAAACACTATTGATAACACCACATCAATTATTGTATATTAACTTTGATCACTATAGCATAATGTAGCATGTGTTGTTAGCATAGCTTTATGGAGTGCATATAAATGCTTTTGAATAATGACATACTGGTATGCTATTTAAACAGATATTGATAATTTTCTTGTAACCATGTGTTTTAATATAGCAGATTTTTGTCAGATAATATGTTCTGTGGCATTTGAAGGCTGGGAAGTAAATGACGTGACATTAGACATATGCACTTTAATACCGCAGTCATTGTTATTAGTCCAGCTGGGAGAAAATGAAAACACATCAGACATGTTTAATGAAACACAGTAGTTTGTTTTGTATGGGAGTATCTAGGATTTCAAACATGGAGGACCTCCCTCGTCTATGTTGTTGACCGCTATTCAGACTGTTTATTACATGCCTACTAAAAAATAATTGAGATGTTGTAATATAAATCAGTCATATTTTCACATTTATACCAAGAACATGTAATAATCTACATAGGAATGTGTTGCTGCATGAAAATCATTGAAGAAAAACCAATGGACCATCATTATGATATGATCAGTAATTCACTGACATTAACAAATATTATTCTCTGACATGCTTCATTGTGTGATCAAAGATCATTGCTGATGGCATACGTGTCGTGTGATATGTGTACAAGCCAGATATTTGTAAAAAGGTGCAAAATGTGCATTTTCAGTTACAAGATCCATATAGATTGTCACATGTTCTTGGTATATAATATGACAGTTTTACACCACAAGATGTCAGTTTTCTTTGACAGGCCTGTATTAGATGACTACCTTCATCATGTTCATCACAGCTGATACCAATTAAGCAAGTAAAACTATCAAATCATGATAATAAAACCTTCCAACACAGACACAAAACCTATTCTGCATTATTGATAGCATTTTCATTCTTTTATATGTCTATAAAAAAAATATGCGACCATTATTTTCCCACAAATGTATAGCCTTTCACTAGTCTAGATGATACCTAAACAGCCTAGCTAGATTCAATCATGTCAATTTCATATAGAAACAAAATTGACATCCTTTACCTTTAATTTTTAATATCAAATTGACAACATTTGATTTTATAGTTGAAAGATTTCATAGACTACAGGCATTGGCCAACATGGTCTGGAGTCACTGAATACTGCGATGAACCGAGTACTGAGTACTGAGTACTGTGCTGCTTTCTTGTGTACAGGATACTAATGTATACTCAGTACTGCTACTGTTGTATTGCCACTGTTATGTCATAAGTACTGCTACTATTGTGTACAAAGTACTGCTACTATTGTGTTCTGAGTACTGCTACTATTGTGTACAAAGTACTGCTACTATTGTGTTCTGAGTACTTCTACTATTGTGTACAAAGTACTTCTACTGATGTGTTCCGAGTACTTCTACTATTGTGTACAACGTACTTCTACTGTTGTGTTCTGAGTACTTCTACTGTTGTGTTCTGAGTACTTCTACTATTGTGTACAAAGTACTTCTACTGTTGTGTTCTGAGTACTTCTACAATTGTGTTCTGAGTACTTCTACAATTGTGTTCTGAGTACTTCCGCTGTTGTATACTGAGTACTTCTACTGTTGTGTTCTGAGTACTTCTACTGTTGTGTTCTGAGTACTTCTACTATTGTGTACAAAGTACTTCT
>JAUTBZ010011900.1:0-20221 GCA_032361785.1 Lepetodrilus galriftensis
TATGCAAATCTAGCATTATAGAAATTGGTTTTGATGCCATGATTTAAAACAGTTAATAACCTCGGAGACTGGTTTCTGGTCGTCGACAGGCTCGTATAATAGTCTGTCAACGACGAGAAACCGTCTCCTCGGTCATTAACTATATAATACGATACAGTAGCCTTTTCTTACAATACGATACAGTAGCCTTTTCTTACAATACGATACAGTAGCATTTCCTTACAATACGATACATATCATGATTCACAAGTCATATGCGATACGATACCTCAATAATTAGTCTATCCATAGTCTCGGAGGGCGAGAGTAAATAATTATTTAGGAACACAATATCTATATTCTGTACAGATTTCACTCCAATGAAGTATATTTCAACAAATACCAGAATCTATTTCACACATCTATTCCACGTTCATTAATCACAAAATTAAATACATCTGTATCGTTTTGTAACGATACGTAGCCTCACGATATGATACGCGAATTGTCAAAGTGTGTATCGCGATGCATCGATGCATCGGTGAATCGTTGCAGCCCTAACACAATGACAATAATAATCTCCAGAAGCTACATGTCTGGTAGAGCCAATGGTCTCTAAAAAATTTGAAATTGACGGTGATCACCCGGTGACTTGTATGGAAGGTACTTTGAAAGGTATGGACGGTACTTACCTCCCTTAGATATCGGAACGACTCAGAACCGAACACATATTTCTCCATGTCTGTCGACATTTTGAGAAACACGTTAGGAAATACTGTCTTAGGCTTGAGTGGAGGAAACTTTTCACAATCTGGAAAATAAAATAAAAGTGATAACGAAAAGTCAGTTGAATTCGTAAGCTGAAATATTAATTTGCTTTACATTTATTTTTTCATATTTTATTTTATTTTATATTGTTTAAGAGTTTAGAGCCACTTTCAATATTCTTTCACTTCAATCATGGTTTATCAGTATAGTGCAGTGCGGTGTTGATCCTTGGTAACTGCGCATGCGTCAGACAGAAAGTACAGACAGAACAGCCAGAAAGGAGCAGCCCCTAGGACCTACCCTCCGTTCTGTAGACGGCGACATCACAGTTGGCAATGAGCACGGCAAGAGCTACGTGGAGGTTGATGAACTCCCGAGACTGGATCGAACTCCACCGCCGAGTCGTACAATCCTGAAACACGAGTTTATATTTTCAATACTTTTTTTAATTTCTTAAACAATTTTATTTATTTTTTTTGGTTAATTTTATAAAATTTACTTTTGTTCTAAATTGTATTTGAAATTAGAATCAGGTGTCGTCCTGTTCTTGTAGACATACTGGAAGAAGAATGACACCAGTTTCCTCAAGACTAGTTTCAAAATTTGGTAGAAAGCCTCCCCACAATATATATTCCGACCCTTAATTAGAAGACCTTGGAAATAAATACTGATAATTCACTATTTCTCGTTCTGTATGTGTTGAAATATCGGAAATAATATATTCAACAGTACCTGGTTGACACTAGCTAATTGGTGCTGCATATTATCACATTATTACCATGTTATTATCACATTATTCGTACTGACCTGATCTCCCGAGCTGGTGTTGTGGCCGAGTAGAAACGTAATTAAATGACGGAAGCCCTGTCTCCCGAACATGTGAGCACAAGACTTGGTTCCCTGAAATGTCAAATGAACATACAATTACAGACATGCCATGCCCCATCATATAATCATGAACTAAATAAATAAATTAAATATACATTAAATTTTAAAAAAATATAAAAATACATCTTGGATAATAAATAAAGACATGTGGGATAATAAATGGTTTGGAAGTCAGCTATCAAAATTTTCTATAATACAAATAACCATTGTTACAATTATACAGAAATAATTAAGTATCTTATCACACAGGACCAGTAGAGAAAAATCACATATATTATTCCCCCACATTAAATTGTGATGATAGTAAAAGGTAAAAAAATAATAATTTGAAAATGAGATTTTTTTAAAATTCAAGATAAATTTCAAACGCAATTTTGTCGGTAAAGTGGTGGCAAGCTGGAAACATGTCACGTGGCAACCTACCATCTGAACGTAGTTTCTGATGACAATGAAGTACTGGTAGCAGTTCTTGACGTGATCCACGACATCCTTCTCCAGCAGTGATAGCAGGTGCTCTATGAGGATGTCCAGACTCTTGTGTGTCTAGAAACACCAACAACAATAATATGAAAGAATGAATGAATTACAGTTTGAGCATTTCACTGACATGCAATGACAATAATTATAATAATAACAAAATAGTTAATTTTTGTGTCTTGTGTATTTAAGTATTTCTGGACATGGCAGATTGAAAAAGTCATGAAATTAACATAGGTAAATTGATCTCACAAACTGGACTTACCGCGACACCTCCGTGGGAAAAGAAACTGGAAATGACTCGGTCCAAGACTTTAGCGATGAAGTTCCTGACGTCGCGGTTAGGACACTCCACCAAGAAGGGTCTGACATTGATGGATAAATAGATTAGTTCTGTCATGACAATCATACACGATACAAGATTATGTTGTGTTAGTACTTGAACATTGTACCCAATTAAATGAATTTGTATAAAAAAAAATTTAAAAACGTAAATCTAATGGCATAGTCTATGGCCAAGGTTGAAGATACGGCTAGCTTAGAGTTACGCCATTGCCTACAGGAGTGCCAGGTAATAATGCAGTCTGTACTTACTTGATGTACTCGATGCCCTCCTTACTGGACAGGTAGTTGACCATCCACAGACACGTGTCCTTGGACTTGGTCATCAGCGAGTCCAGTAGCTCCACCCAGTCGTCCAGCTCCTCTCTGTAACCAACACAGCCAGCTGTGTACATGTATACCTACAGGCTACGGTATACCTACACTAGTCCATTTCAGCTAGGGTTGAGTTTTTACTAAATCACAGCATTTATATTAGTCAATGTGAGAAATCTCAATGACAAAAATCTCAAACCTAAGTTTGTTTCAAGAAATTGGGGCTGAGCAAGCAAACGACAAGTAAGACAGACAGAGGAATGTCATTGTGACACAGACAGGAATGTCAGGGTGACACAGACGGGAATGTCATCGTGACACAGACAGGAATAATGTCGGCGTGACACAGGGTCAGTACTTACACTGTTTTCCTCCTGGTGCGCAGGTACGTGTTGAACAGGAAGCGGACTCCCAGGGTCAGAGATTGGATACACATCTCGCCGTACTCCGGGTTACTCTCCTGAGCCTGAAACATAGGGCGTTAAATACAGGTCTGCGAGATAGGAGTGTAATTACAGCTCTGTTAAATACAGGCCTGGAACATAGAAGGTGTTTTTGATTATACAATCAGAGTACTCTGAGCACACAAATTTCTAAATATAACAACTATCATCCAATCAAGCTCATACTCAAGCACTGTATCCACAGGAAGACGGTACTTACCGCATTCCTTGAAACAAGGCTCTTTACGAATTTGAAGTACTCCTGGTTGAAAATATCCCTGTTTTTGACAAAGGTCACGTTCTCAGCATGAATGACCTGTTGTATACTAGCGGGCATCTTGTCCACGAAGATTCCCTTTCTCTCTCCCTTGTGGACAAGCTCAGTCAGCTCCATCAAACTGTCAGAATCCATGCGGCTTTTGCTGAAAAAACTAAAATATATATTAAATATATTCACTACTGCTATACTGTCTGTAAAATCAAACAAGCTTGTATTGCGCTTTGAAAGATGCAAGTGCATGTCACATGATGGTGAGAGTGGAAATCAAGCAATCAGGATGTCCAGCCAAAATGCACAGATTACCAGAAACTAGCATTGGCTAGAAATTGTCCACTTAGCTTGCAAACAAATGAATCTAGCCAGAAGTACTTTAAATGGTGCAGACCAAACCTAGCTGGCTTGGCAAAAGAAACAGCACTATTAATGGACTCCCCATACCAGCTGTATAAACTAAGTTACTAAGTATATGACGTACCCGCCCTCTGGTAAGACTTTCTTGACAATCTTGCTCTTCTTGGCAGTCCCTGGTGTGCGCGGTTCCTCCATTCTCTCGTAAAACAGCAGGTAGCCGTTCCAGTAGCGCAGACGATCTTCCGGATACGAAGAGCTTGCTGAAGAGTGGAAAAAAAGGAGATTTTGATTATTGATTGATTTGTCCTTAGATTGTCCCTAGATTTGTTTCTTTGAAGTAAAGCAAAAGTACTGGAAGTAGGAAGCAATGGTATTAAGGAATTGGCTTGGCAACCAACAAAATACTACAAGACCAACCATTCTGTCATTGCTGCTTCAGAGAGTATCATCAATAAATATCAGTGGATCCTAAGGGTGGGTTCGAATTCAGGACCTTTTCCTTTGAAGTCTGACGATCTACCACACGCCCCAAGTTCTCTTAGAAATTGTTGTGGAATTGAAACACTCACACTGATCGTAAACTTTCGCCTTGTAACTGCCTCCAAAACACTCCTGCTCGATTCCGATGTCCGTCATGTCGAACTCCTCCACAATGGTGTCGTTGAACTTGAACCACTTTCCCTTGTTGCCATTGGTCAATACGGTGCCCCTAGAACATTGTGAAAAAAAACCAAGTTGAATGATACCCTTTGACCTCTGAACATCCTTGTACAGTATAAAATCGACAATCAGGGGATGAATGTCACGCTCGTGTGATGAAACTATTGTTTAATGGTCTGGTCATATATCGTTCTTGCAAGGAAGAGTTTCAGGAGGAAGAGTTTACGCGAGTTCACGCGTGAAATCTCCTTGGAATCAGCCTGCACGCACCTCCTGTCTCTGATGTAGGAGTAGTAATGTCCAGCGTTGGCCTGGCCGCTGTGGACCACCACTCCCACCAGCTCGTAGTTGATCTGCTTCTGTAGACACGGCGAACATTCGGAGGAGACCTCGTTGACCTCCTGAGTGCTGGGGACCTCGCCGTTGACCTTCTCCGTGGAGTCAGTGTCAGTGTTGTTGTTGACCTTCTCAGCCTCGCGCCGCGCCATCCCCTCCGCGGTGTACGGCTCCATGTCCAGCACCCACGGGAACTACAACAGCAATGGAAATGATGAAAATATATGAAATATTATGTTAATTAAAAAAGTATTTGTAAATGCCGTACAAAGCTGCTTTAAAGATTACTACTCTCGTACTACGACTAGCTCATTTCATTTATGTATTTCTATGGCTTTGGTTCTTAGAAATTATTTATTTTTTCAGAGTCTTGAACTGCTCCTTTCTAGCTGTACTGTCTGTACTTTCTGTCCAACGCATGCACAGTTACAAAGGATCAACACCGCACAATGTAACTGCGCATGAGTGGGACAGACAGTGGACAGAACAGCTAGAAAGGAACAGCCCCTTGCAGTAAGCACTGGTTGGTACTGATGAACCAAATATGATAACTGCATGCAACATTACTGACAGAAAGCAATACAAACAATATAATGGAATCAAATAAATTGATATTAAACATTTGAAATGTTGCTATGGGCATCTTGAGAAATAGAGGCACATCAGTAAAATTTTAACTCTCTCTAGAACATTTCTGATATTATTATGAGGACGTACTCGGAAATAGTCGTCAAACTTGAGCGCCCGGTTGGTCTCCCAGTCGTAGCCGAACCTCTTCAGTTGGATACACAGCAACGGTGGCAGTATCTTTATACACATCCGCTTCATCGTGTTCCTCTGCAACAACACACAACAACATTATTATGACATCATACAACATGCAACAACACAGAGTTGCTGAGCGTAAAGAATATTGGCCTTGTTTTTCTGGTGAGTTTGATTGATGGATTGAATTAGTGGTATGCAAAAGCACAGAAAGCGTCGGACAGAAAGTACAGAAAGTACAGCTAAAAAGGTGCAGGCCCAAGAGAAGCCGGACGACACTCTACCTTCTCTCCACACTTCTCACAGAAGTAGGCGTTGTCTCCCTCCAGGAGGTCTCCCTTGACGAACTGGTCCAGCGAGTCCTGCAGTGTGGCGTTCTTCACGGTCAGGTTGAGGGCGATGAACGCCTCCTCGCGCTCGTACCGGTGCGGGCAGTCCTTGCAGATCTTCTGGTCGGAGAATATACCCTGGAACTTCTTCTTGAATATCTCATCCTTTCCACTTTTCTGAAATAATTGCAAATGATGAATTCATTAGTGACAAAGAGGGATATACTGCTGAAAATGATAATTGCCATGCCAGTCTACAAGCTCTCACACACAGGCGTTGAAGCCTCCACATATACCACTGGGGGCTTCTCCTTTCTAGCTGTTCTCTCTGTCCGATGTATGCGCAGTTACAATGTGCGGTGTTGATCCTTGGTAACTGCGCACGCGTCGGACAGAAAGTACAGACAGAACAGCTAGAAAGAATCATCCCCCGGTTCTCCACAGAGATCTCTACAGCGTCTCACCTTCATGTGTTCGTCCACCTGGTCCAGGATGGCCTGGAAGAAGTCGAAGGCGTCCTGCTGCTCGCGGACGTTGATGGTCTGCCCCCACAGCTTGAAGACGCTCCAGAACTTCTCGGGCTCGTGGTACTGGAGGCGCGACTCCATCATGTGGCCGAAGATCTGCTGCATCTGGTAGAACACGCTGGAAGGAACGGAGAGATAGAGCTACTGTATTGGGTCCATAAGTCACTGTGGCGCTATAGCAGTAACTCTCAGTACTGGAGATATCCTGGCCAGGTATTGGGCGCACCTCTCAGAGTTCCCCTAGGTATTGGGTCCACTCACCTCTCCTCCTCTGGGTCCTCCTCCTCCACGCCCAGCACAGCCTCGGGGATCCCCGGGGTCATGTACAGCTGCTGTAGCACCGAGTTCATGTAGCACGTGGCGCCCGCGTTCTTCAGTCCCACGTACCCACACACTGCCCGCCCGTCAACTGGGGGCATGTACTATAGACAGATGTAGGAATAATGTGTTCAATTTACATTCATAATGTAAAATTTCCAAAAATTTTAATTTTCAAAAATGTTAAATGTTTAAAAAAAGATAAAATAATATCGTCAAACATGATGTCTTATGAAAGGTAACCCAATTATGTTAAAGCTTCATTTTGAAACAAGAGCACTAATCGGCAGCAAGAGAGGTTATAGCAATACATGCCAACAGCGCTTACCTCCCATTCGTTGGCACAGTCAGGGTTGGGTTGGTGGTGCATCTGCAGCAGTTGCTTACACACACTCTTGAGGGTGGTGGGACACCGGTACACAAGCTCTGTCAGTAGTTCATAGGCCGCGACACGTGACTCGGAGTTTGAGCATCTGTACAACAAACATACAACATTTCAGTCAGATTAGACATCAAGGGGCTACTCCTTTCTAGCTGTTCTGTTCTGTCTGTACTTTCTATCTGACGTATGCGCTGTTACACTGTGCGGTGTTAATCCTTTGTAACTGCGCATGTGTTGGATAGAAAGTACAGACAGAACAGCTAGAAAGGAGCAGCCAACAACTAAAAAAAATGGACAATTCCTTGCATGTGTTCAAACAATCAAAAACTTTGAATAATAGTACTAGTCAGACGCCGTTATACTGAACACTTCCATTGTTGCTAAAATCTGACCGGTAAGCGAAACAACCGGATCATCGGATCAATCATTCATGGAGTATATAATATGAAATCCGTATTTGTTAAATTGATTGAATTAATGTTTAACGTCGCGGCGGGAATATCTCACCCATAGGCGACGACGTATTTGTTAAAAGTTGACCGGTAAGCGGAGAAACCGTGATAACGAAGACGGGTATAACAGGGTCTGACTGTATTAGAAATGCTATAATGGTCTGACTTTTCTCTGGTGAACTTACTTAGGGTTGAATTCTGCTAGCGACATCTCAGAGTTGGACTGGTTAAGGCTGTCCAACATGAGTTTAGACGCAGGAAACAGAAAGTCGTGGAGTAGATCGCTGACAAGACACGGACCTGGTGGACATAATACAACTAAAATAAAACATTATCTACTAAAATAAAACATTATCTGCTCATTGTTCACTCATTACTGTACTTCATGAACACTATTATGGAATCTGTAATCTTCAAGATGTTTCATATTAATCACAATTGCTTCATTGTAGAGAGAGTTATCTTTCATTTTATTATTTTAACATATTGTTTTATTATTATTTTTTTTTTTAAATTTATTAATTTATTATTATTTTTCTTTGCTTGTTCTTTTAATAATTGAGGATTAGAGATGCTACACGGTACTGACAGACCAAGAATGTAGGGCGAGTACGTTAGGAAACGAGTAATTTGTTGATTTACATCGTAGTGGGCATATTTCACACATACACGAGGATTCTTTATAGGGCATCTATGGTTTGTTCAGTGTTGAAATAAAGGAGATTTTGATTATCTCCTTATCGACGCCCTCATAGGTGACAGTCAGAAGTTAAAGTTAGAATATAATCTGGGGATTCCCCTTGTCATTAGCTCTTTGGACAAGAGAATATTGCATTTTGAGATTGCTGGTTAATTCACTGACCAATATCCTCCTTGTCGACGCCCTCGCAGGTGACGAGAGTGCGGATGAGCTTGAGGTGTCCAGCCAGCAGGGTGTTGTCCGTCAGGTTCAACTCCGGGTTCTTGGACGGCACAAAGTTTGACAGCCACGCCATCTCGTCCTCCAACATAGATCTGATGTTTACCTGCGACTGCGTCTGGTCCGAGGCTGCAATACCACATTGGTCAGTGAGTGAGTGAGTGAATATGGAGTTTAACGTCGCTGCGGGAACATTGGTCGGCGAGCGAGTAGGGCTGGGTTATTTGTCAGAAAGTGGCTAGCCACTTTGAAGGTTTCCAGAGTATGTCACATGATGGCGAAAATGCATATGAAGCAACTCGGCTGACTTTCCTCCAGCCGAAATGCGTTGGTCACAGATACCGATGCAGAGTAAGTCGGCTAGAAATTTGCCGGTTAGCATGCAAATAAAGCAATCTAGCTGCCAGAAGTACCTAAAACGGGGTCTAATTTCATTAATGCTAATTTCACTAATGGTACTAGGTACAACAAAAGTTGTTTTTTTTTAAATCTAGTCCTATTGATCTCTCATATGTCAATAAAATATTTTGAAATAAAAATTTCTTCTGAGGCTACGACATATCCAGACTGAAGGTACGGTCAATACTAATAATAAGCGAGATGATATTGGCATTTTGTGTAGTAGCAGGATTTGTGGCATAGCAATGAGGGTCCAATTCTACAGAATATATCAAGATGCAACTCTTGTAGAGCTACGCTCGTTCTGTCGAACAGACCCAAGAAAGGCAGATGAAGATGTGAACTTACCTGAAAGCCCTTCGAGGAGACGACACCGGAGGTCAAAGTACTGTGAACACTGATGTAGCAACCTACAACACCAGTAACAGTAAGAATAGGAAGGACTTCAGAAGTACTGGCAACATTATTAATTATCCAAGCATGAACTTATTCTTTAAATAAAAATAAGTAAAAAAACTAATACAAAATAAAAATAATTATTCCTAATAAAATTCATATTAAAAAGTTAATTTAATTTCGTAGGGCACAACTTACTTTTGACTGGAGCCGCGTGTGTTTGACGATGACACCCAGAAAGGGAGGTAAGCGCGTAGGAGGAGCTGAAGCATGAACTGGTGTGGAGTCTGCTGCGAGGCGTCGGCCGGCTGGGGGTAGTCGATCTGACTGATGAGGTAGAACTGCTCTAACGCAGCGCTCCGAATGTCAGTCTGCGCACACCCTACCAGCAGGTCGATCACGAAGTCGCTCACACAGGATAGTGAGTAGAAGGAGGCTGAGAAGGGAGAAGCATACAATTGTATAAGGTTGAAGATAATAATAATGTTAATGTACTTTATCCATGTAATTCACATTTATGTGTTTGTAATTCAAACTTAGTGAAAAACAATTATTGAAATATGCAATTTTAACAAAATGACAGTCTATCTGCACCATGATATGGTATATGACATGACAGCATGACAAGTGACATGACATGACACGACGGTGACTCACATGTCAGCTCGGAGCGTAGCTGCAGACAGGTGACCAGGATCTCCAGTGATTCCTTGGCGATGTTGGAGTCCTTGGTGGGGATGTTGACGTGGTGTGAACACACGCCGGCGTGCAGACTCTGGCAGTCGCTGTCACTGTTGGTGCTGGCGGAACTACCTGTAGACAGACAGACAGACAGACTTCAGACACAGACATACGTCAGACATTATTTCAGACACAGACAGACTTCAGACAAGATTTCAGACAAAGACAGACTTCAGACAGACAAGATTTTATACAAAGACAAGTCTGGGAATAATGAAGTGGTAGCGATTAAATTTATACTCACTACAGTTTTCAACAGATAAAAAAAAATCACCGAATAAATATCCTGTTGAAGCAGATAATTTATTCTAAGAATGATGTATTCATACTGGAACAATCGCATTATTCAATATTGCATGTACAATGCGAGTACAACTTGAGTATAATCCGAGAACCATGCGTGTACGCGAGTACAATGTGAGTACAATGTGAGTACAATGAGAGTACAATTTGAGTACAATGAGAGTACAATGAGAGTACAATTTGAGTACAATTTGAGTACAATTTGAGTACAATGCGAGTACAATTTGAGTACAATGCGAGTACAATTTGAGGACAATGCGAGTACAATTTGAGTACAATGCGAGTACAATGCGAGTACAATGTCTGTACCTGTGCTGCTCTGCCGACTACGAAGACCACAGCTGTACGTGTCGCGGCTCTCTCTGATTGGATGGTTATAACTCAGGAGGTGGAGCCTGCCCGCAGCCGCCGCCCACGTGACCTTCATGAAGCACGCCACTGTGTCGCTGAACTCCTGACTTCCCAGAGTCTGCCCAACAAAGTCCGCGGTAATAAGTGTATGACAAATTCCGGATGACAGTTCAGATTTTTGATTGATTGAATGTATTTCTCCTTGCAACGGGAATATTTCTCCCATACGCGACACTTCACGAAAGGGTCATATTGTAGTTTGGGTAAAAATCAGGGCATATGCCATGCATTTGTTATAGGAGGAAATTATGTGAACCTTGTAACAATACAGGAAATACGATGACAGAATACTCGTCAACATTCTAAGATATTCTTATTATCTCCCTTGAGAGTGTTACTGTCAGCAGAGTTATTTACCTTTATTGCATGGCTCCCAGCAGATGTCGCTGTCCGCACACAAGGGGTGGAACCGTGTGCAGGGGAAGCGGTGGATATGGCAGTAGCACCTTGAGACAGAGCTCCCTCCCCTATTGAGGCACCAGAGGGAGCTGTATCTCCGGTCACTGTCTGACCACACAGCAGGTATCTGAAAACATTCACAGAAACATGAGACACCGAAAAAAAAAAAAAATTCAGTATAAAATGTCATTCTTTTATCAACAATCCTAGGAGCGAGTGAATATGGAGTTTACCATTGCTGCGGGTTAGCCTAGGAGTGTTAAAATCAAATAATTCTTAGTTCTAAAAGTAATTAATTAATCTTGGATGAGAAAATGTCAAGGAAAAAGATGGAAGATAAGATGGGTGATGTACTATAACATTAGTTATTTGCTGCGACAAAGCCATTTACTGCGACACTGAACATACCTGGCCAGCTGTAGACACACAGAGTAGCAACCCTGGCGGATCTCGTAGTTGATGTCTGGCGGGAGTGACTCAGGCTGCAGGACGCTGACGACCAATGACAGCCCGCCACACGATAGGAAGTCCTCGCAGAACGACTGCGAACTCAGTCGTGTGCCGATGTCGTCCGCTGTGGGCATCAGCTTGCCACTGACAACCTGGGGGGTTAAACACAAGGGTTAACCACTTCAGTGTCGGATCGTGCACATATCTAGTGAATATAAATCCCTTAAATTTTACTATTTTTTCTTGATTTAAATATGTCTTTTGGTAAATATTGAAATTGTATCAAACGGTTTCCTTCTGACCCACTGTGCAAGGATTCAGGTACTGATGACAAATAGCCTAACTAAAGATACCTCCTCTTTCTGATTCTACCATACATTTACTTACCTCCAAATTGTAGAGAACTCTGAAAGCCGACATCTCGGACGACGAAACATCAAACAGCGATTTGAGAACTTCCTTGGGCGACATGCGATGACTAGCTGCCGACGGATTGGGCGATTTTCTTGGGCTGGATTTTCCCGTAGAGACATCGTCAGTCGAAGACGACGCTTTAAAGGGCTGGAAAGCAGATAACATATGTCATGTAAATGTGAAAAGGCCACTTAAAATTTGCAATTTTTAACAGGCTTGAAATCAAATCGATAATATAACTGGCTGGAAATCAAATATATCGATAAAATAAATCATGTGAATGAGCCAAATGTATAAATATAATTATTTGCAAAATTTTGTAGAGAACAACATTTAATCCCACAAAATAGCCTAACTAAAAAAAAGAGCATAAGATGTGCAGATTTCATATTGAAAATGATTTTATGGATGTAACAATTCTCCTAAAATATAGGTCGAACTGAGAAAAGTAGATCCTGAATATCATACTTCCAATAACCCTGAGAAGCCCCGATGTAAAGCTCGCTCCCTACCTTGACAGTAATGGAGTCCAGGGACTCGGCTATGGAGGGGTCGGTGGGTATCAACATCAGAAGCTTCCGCACTCGCTTGGTGATCCTGTCCAGACAGACATTGACAACGATACAACCATACACAATTAGCATGTGTATCGTATAAATATATCTATATTTATTTTTTTTAATTTATTTTTTATTTTAAATATTTTTTTAAATATCTTTTTTCTTTATTTCTTTCTTTTTTCTTCTATTTTTTTCAAAGAATTGTATAAATATAAAATGGATTTGGATATTCCTAGTGAATACAAGAGAATAAATCAAAGCTTGGGCCATTGGATCCGAAGTGCAAATATTCTACCATTATATTAGCACACGCCCGAGCAAAGGAAATACTCACTCGTGGGATATCAAGAAGACTTACTTAGGTTCGTCCAGATCGGTCAGCTGGTACAACATTTCAAACACTTGACCGCCGATGGCCATCACGTATCCTGGCAACATCTTCTCCTGCTCCAAGTCAAACGTCTGCTTCGACGTCGGCGTAGTTGAACTCTGCAACATCGCCATTTTGGTTAAACATTTATTACGGAATATATAGTTATGATTTTGAAAAAATAAAAAACTTTTCAGAATTTCTGTAATTGAGGATTTAAAAGACGGCTCTTAAATCAATCGGATCCTAGTGTTACTTGATCTGCACGATACTCGATCTAGATGATCTACAGGTTACTGGATCCAAGCATTACTGGACACATCTGTTACTTACCTCTCTGGACCCAGATGAGGTAGTTGCGGTGGTGGATGATGATGCAGACGATGACCCTGGGCCAGACTGCGACAGCCGGACCTGCAGCATCTGATTGTCCTCAAACTCCAGCTGATGTAGCAGCTTCTGGTCTTTACTCACCCCCAGCTGCGGACAGAACATGCAGACTTAACTGAACAACAGAGTTCCGTAAACAAACTGGGCTGCGTTCAGGATGCACTACATTTCACTACAATACATTCGCTACTTTTCTACAAAGCAGTGGCTGGCTGAGAGTGAATGATTATGGAGTTTAACGTCGCTGCAGGAATCTTTCACCCATTTGCGATGATGATGGGTTTGTAGAAAAATGGCAGGAAATTTATTTGCACATGGGACCCAGTGCATTTGCTTCATGCTTTGGGTTTTCCTACAAAACACTATGGGATTCAAATCTGTCGTGAAAAGTACTTCATATTACAACACTTGTTGGCTGAACGGCTTTCACTACACAGTACTATGTAGTGAAAAGTAGTACGGCCTGAACGCACCCCAGGGTATCTTTTCACAAAGTTCTCATATCAACTCAAGAAGCAATAGAAGTTTCAGTCATCAACGAGATACATAGATATGATAGCGCTATGGTCTCTAACATATCCAACTATACTGACCGGTTTCTCATTGGCTGTAATCTGGATATAGTCCAACTGTTGTGCGAGTCGATCAGCGACCTTGACCCTCACTGACCCGAGGCTCTCGTTGCTATGACACTGAAAAAAAGAACTTAGTGTTGATATGTTGCATCACAAATTATGATTATTATTATTATTAAATTATTATGATTATGATTATTATGACTGATGATGATTATTATTATTATTATTTTTACAATATTAATCTTAAATAATTTATTTTTAATAATAATTATTTTCAAGCGACCGACACATCATCTAGGGACTGCTCCTTTCTAGCTGTTCTATCTGTACTTTTTGTCCGACGCATGCACAGTTACAAAGGATAAACACTGCACAGTGTAACTGCGCATGCGTTGCACAGAAAGTACAGACAAAACAGCTAGAAAGAAGCAGCCCCCTGAACTTCAACACACAACTCCCACAGCAGCACGTCTACTACATCATCAACATTAACCTTCTCCCTGCTGAATAAAATCAAAGTGTTCTATTTCTGTACGTGATCGGGCCAGTTAACTCGCCTTCAGCAGGGAGAGGGTTAAACCTCAATGCTAACACCGGTGTATGGCAAACGTGGCACAGTTCTCTGTACTTACGACCAGCGTGAACTCCCGCTTGAGCGCGTCACAGATGATGAGCAGGTTCATCTGGTAGCCGTGGAAGGAGGCGCCGTGGGGGAGGATGCTGCGCGGAGTGCAGTGGATCTCCTCCACAGACAGGACGTATGCCTCCGCGATCCACAGCAGCCTCTCTATGGCCAGCAGCTTGACCGACCTGAAACACGCACGACGGTCAGGATAACCGTGGTGGTGGTACGGTCGATGCCACCAGGGGCGTGTTCAAAGACACAAGGGCTGAGGAAGCTTCTTAGCTAAACTGGTTCCATGTCCCATCTATGGTTCATGCGACTCCTGAGACAGTGCCTAGTTTGGTAAGACGCTTTCGTCTTTGAACGCACCCCAGGAGGCTGTGGTTAGCTTAGATGGTGACCTGGGTCAGGGACCACAGTCAGTGACCCTAGCTGTTGACAATAATTAGTAACCTCAGACAGTAACCTCAGACAGTGACCACAGACAGTAGCCCCAGGCAGAGACTTTGGACAGTGATCTCAAACATTGATCACAGACAGTTTGGAAATGTGTGCTCGGGCAATATTCTGTTAGTTATCTTCATCAATCATCAAATATGTTTGTGCATACTAAAATGTTCATACAAGCTTTCATAACAATATACAAGATTCTACTTGGAAGTTCTTCCTTTTGCACATTTGTACATAAAACTGCTTGACAAATAACTATAAAATGTTGTTATCCCGGAACTTGTTCCATATAACATAACAAGAGTATAGTAGTCTATGGCCAAGGTGGGAGATAAGGTTAACTCAGGTTAATTATTTCTAGGTTGTTTCAACAAAGAATGTCTTACTTGGATGGTAGTGGCACATTTGCCACTTCAGGAACAATGGCCGCCGTCAGCAGCTTGGTGGCGTTGGATACGGTCTGCGACACCACGTTCCCTCCAATTCCTATCATGGCTGTCTGGAACGGAAATAACTTCTTTCACAACAGGAACAAGTGTTTTATTCATGTTTATACATATCTCAGTGATACAAATTTGGTAATTTCCTGTAAAACAAAAGAAGACATTATTCAACATACCTCCAGTCTGTTGTAGCACTCAGCGATAAATTTCTTGTGTAAAGAAACAGGGTCCTGCAAAATAAACAAAGGAATATAAAATTATCAAAATCTTTAAGATATTCTTGATGGTGGGACAGCCCAGTTTGGTCATATGATGAATACTGGGACATGGTAGACAATTATCATGCAACCTCTAAAAGATACAAGACAACATAATTATCATGCAACCTCTAAAAGATAAAAAATAAATAAAAAATACTTGTTGCTCATGAACCAAGGGAGACAATTGTGCAGTATTTTGCAACTTTGGAAACAATCGTTCCAGAATTATTATTTTTATATTTAAATCTAAAAGCCAGAATGATCGAGTTGCTTGTAATTGCAGTGGGAATCATTCATCTCTAAACAATTAAATAAACAATTAAATAAACACAATGAAAAAAACAACGGAAACAAATATTTTAAAATGAAAAACAAAATTAATTTAATTGATTATCAATTACTGCAATTTAATTATCTTTAGACTACTGACGATATGAACAATGTGAGGTCATACGGTTTTAAACACATACGAACCTTCTTGATCCGGGAGTTGAGGTTAGCGTAGGCCATGTTGAGCAGCAGCTGTATGGACTGGCTGGCGATGGCTTCGTCCGGAATGTTCAGACAGATCTCCCAGAGATAGTCAAAGCCCAGCAGTTCACACTTCTCCACAACCTGCACAGACAATCGCGATTAAATTACACGTGTGGGTCTATTATAAAATGAAATGTATCTATTGATGAAAAATAATTATTAATCAGAGATAAAATTCAAACTTGTGTACGTCTCAGAAAGTACTCTCATTCAGCAGTCAATCCACGACTGACATTTTCACTTCCCCTACCAGAGACAACAGTGTACTTACCAATGTATTTGCAGATCTCTTCAGCTTGTGTTCGTACAAGTTGACGCTTTCAAAGAAACTCTTGAAGCAGGTGAAGCCTGTAAATATGACAAAACATTAAGTCCTTCGCAGACTGGTATCTTTAAATCAGCTTGAAGAACTGTTATATATTTATTGATATTTCTAAAATTCTGCAAATCATAACAGTGACTAGCAATCGAAATAGTTGAATGTATACATGAGCAATGACAAAACTCTCACCCTTCTCGCTGAGTTTGGCGGGGTCGAGTCGCAGGATCTCTTTCTGGAACAGTTGGTTCTGTGTCTCAGCTTCCAGATCCGTCAGACCCTTACTGAACCACTCGTAGCACGTCTACAAACAAAGCAATCCATAACGTTGTCATCTGCTAATGGTTGGGGGGAAAACCTATAATAACTATCGTGATAAAAAAAAATAAAAAAATTAAATACTATGAAAATATCGACAACCAACCACAGTTTACTCAAACTTGCTCGTGTTTTAAGCACTCACCTCTCGGTCCCAGTCACATGCTTTAGGGTTGGCCACCATGGTGGTCCAGATGTCGCGAGCCTTGCCCCACGGCAGATACAGCACCCCCTCTTGGAGCACGTACTGCAGGAAGTACAGGTGTGTCGACATGTACTGCAAACAACACGGAGCAAACATGTAAACACAACAAAACTGAGATTTGGCGAGATACAAGAACAGAAAAATTCACAGACAGGGATAATGTAAATCACCTACCAACAAATGAATTTTTTTTTTACCTTATATCAATCGACAAAAAACACTTTCATTAGAACATCATCGAATCTGAAAATGTTACCATATCCTATCTGTTTCCCCATCTACAGTAATACAGGCATGGCAAGCAGACAATAGTAATTACAGCGGGAAACACTTCCAGGGCAAATAAATCACTGATTTTCCACAGATAAGAGGAAACGGAAAATTGCCACGCCTGATATTAACAGAATGCTGAGCCGGCCGACCATACCGGACGTCGAGGAGACTTACGTCGGCGTGGGTGTATCGACTGTCCACCACTGAGTGCTCCAGCAGAGGTTGGCCGTCGCCCACCATCATGGTGGCGTTCTTGTGACACTTGACCAGACTCCCACTGACCAGCTTGATCACATCACAGTTCTTGTTCAGTTCATGAATAACACCCTGCAAACACAGATAAATTATGAATAATAATGAAAACTATCTTTATCAATTGTGGCCTCTACTAGTCATGAGAAATGCTGCAGGATATGAGTAATTTTTCCATTTCTTTTATTTATTTGGGGTTTAATAGTTGCTTTCTAGATTCTTTCACTAATATCATGACTTGTCAGTTTTAAGGTAGTAGGAAACCCAGATTATTTGTGGCGCTGAATGTTGCAGTAAACATGCGAGCACAGGCTTGTATCTGCATTGTCACTCTACAGACAGTGTATCCTATCAATATTGTGTCAGAAGTGTAACTTTCACGGACATTGATGCACCCCACCCCACACGGCAAGATTTGTATGTTAGAAGGATAGTTATATTGAATCATAATGCCCTACAAGGTAATAGGTAATCAATGTTTTCTGAACTTCAAACATTAAATTTGATTAAATGTTGTTTGTGACAAAATATTGCACAACTATCCAGGAGTGTGCATGTTCTATCCCTGGCCCTGTGGCCCTACCTTGTCAGCCTTGTGGAAGCTCTGCTTGATGATGTTCTTGCTGATGTGAATCAGCTGCCTCAGTGCCGGCAGAACAAACGCTCCCTGGAAGGAAGAACATGGTCATCTTCATCAATATGTAAACTAATTAGGGTTTAGAACCGCTTTCAAGATGCGTTCACTTATATCACTTGGCCGACTACCCTCCAGCCGAAATGCGCCGGTCACCAGTGGTGCGTTCAAATAAGGAAGGGCAGAGTAAGCCGCTTAGCTGAACTGGTTCCCTGTCCTATGTACGGTTCATACCACTCTTGAGACAGTGGCTAGTTTGGTAAGCCGCTTGCATGCGCTTGTGTCTTTGAACGCACCCCAGATACTGGCGCAAGTCGGTTAGAAATTTGGCGGTT
Organism: Lepetodrilus galriftensis; assembly: GCA_032361785.1. Taxonomy (NCBI): domain Eukaryota; kingdom Metazoa; phylum Mollusca; class Gastropoda; order Lepetellida; family Lepetodrilidae; genus Lepetodrilus; species Lepetodrilus galriftensis. The sequence goes on from JAUTBZ010011900.1 coordinate 18,591, forward strand.
AGCTTGCAAATAAAGCAATCTAGCTGCTGGAAGTACTTAAACAGCACACACCAAACCTAGCCGATTTCGACAAATAAACGAGATTTTAATTAGGACGGAGGCCAGGGGTCAGTGGACAGGGTAAAATGGATGTTAAAATTACTATGGAACCAGGAGATTCCACTTGTCAGAGCTCTTGGGACAAGAGAATAATGCAATAAGAGATGACTGGCTAAGTAAACGAAAAGAAAAGAAATGCCACTGGTACCTTCTTGATGTCGTCCACGCACTTGATGACGTACTGCAGCTTGATCTGCTCCTTCACGCTGTACGAGTCGCTGAGGATGGCGTGGTGCTCGTCCAGGGCCTGCTCAATGAGGTGCGTGGACAGGGCCGGGAGGTGCGACAGATCCCAGAGCAGCTCCAGAACCTACAGAACACCAACATACCCAATACAGAACAGGAACATACCCAATACAGAACAGGAACATACCCAATACAGAACAGGAACATACCCAATACATAATATGCAAGAAGGGCAGTTGCACAATGCTCTTGTAGCATTACAAAAGTTGTAACTGGGCTCCCACCACAATATAAATCGTTGACCGTACAATAGTTGGGCCCCTGGGCTGGTTCAGATTGCACAGAAACTCCAGAAATAGGAACATATCTGAAATCTAAGGCGACATCTTGAATTCAATTTGGCGCGACATTCACATTTGTATCTGATTCTCGACAAATATAAGTTCATCTTACCCGTGTTGTTGTTTTCCCAACTCGAGCATCTTTGCCGATTTTCCCAATCAAACTTAACAGTTTCTCTCTGATGCGGTCATTGTCGTCTTGCCATTTCTGGATGAGAAAATTATTGAAAAATCACAAATATGAAGATTATTAGTCATTTGTATTTTTTAAAGTTGAAGCTTACAGCCACTTCCAAGATTATTTCACTGATATTACAGCTGTTTTATTTTATGTCAACTGGCACCAAGAGAATTATTTCTGATGTTCACCTTTTGAATTAATCTAAACAGATGTTCCAGCTGTTGTGGTTCAAATTTGACAGCTGCAGCAGCCACGATGGAGTGGATGTTGTCGATGACGTTGTTGGTCTGGCCATTCTGGAATAATAATGTATTTAGATGTCACGAATGAGCAGTGAACTGAGAAATGTATACAGATAATTCAAGAATAACATATTTCAAAATTGCTTGTCTAAGAAAACATAATGCTTTGATTTCAACATATTTTTTTATTAACATAAATTCAATGGGATTAGACAGAATCTTTCAAAGCACATGCTTACCTGCATCTTCCAGATCATTGTGAGTTCATCGAGAGAGAGGCGGGAGCCGAGGAAATCCACGAGTCCTTTGATCTTATCACAGTACTGAGCCTGGTCGATGTTACCTGCCAACATACAGACGCGTTGTTGGGTATGGAGGAAAAATAACGATATATTTGCGTCTTGTAAAATAACAGAAACAATAATCGGCTATTACTATTGGAAAGTAGTACATGTATATTCCAATTTAAGAAATTCAAGTTTTTTTCAATGTTGTCAAGAGTCAGAGGTAGTGCTCCTTTCTAATGTCCAGTACATGTGCTGTCTGTACTTTCTGTCCGGGACATGTCCGAGACATGTGCGG
>JAUTBZ010012011.1:0-20199 GCA_032361785.1 Lepetodrilus galriftensis
TAACAATAATAATAATAATAATAATAATAATAATACTAATAGTAATAATAATAAAAATAATAAGTAGTAGTAGTAGAGTAGTAGTAGTAGTGGTAGTAGTAGTAGTAGTAGTAGTATTAGTAGTAGTAGTAGTAGTAGTAGTAGTAGTAGTAGAAGTAGTAGTAGTAGTAGTAGCAGTAGTACATGTAGTAGTAGTAATAATAATATTATCATCATCATCATCATTATAATTATCATTGCATGTATACTGTACTGGTATTGGGCATAATTCACAATAGCAGTATTCTGTGCAATCGTACTAGACTCCATATCTTCATCTTTCAATTATGTCCGGAGTATTTTAAATAACAGTGGAGTATTTTGTTTGAAATCTGTCCAATACATGAGGAGATGTTCTCTAGAATGTACTACTGTAGTACCATAAGGTGCATTTAACTGTTCCTCCGGTATTGATTGCCACTTAACAAACAAGCCGTCTTTACATTTATATATGACGTTGTAATACTGACAGGTGTCAGACACACGTTATATTAGCTTGTTTGCCCAACAAACACAGTGACAATACTGGTGCTAGTTAGGCAATATTATGAAATACATAGCATCTATTCGTATGTCTGTCCAATTGTCTGTATGTCTGCCTGTCTGTCTGTCTCACTTTCTCTCTCTCTCTCTCTCTTTCTATTTCTATTTCTCTCTCCTGAGAGAAGGGGGGGTCAGAGAGAGGGCTTTACTTTACTTTACTGTTTACTCAGTCTTACCAGGCCTCACATCTGCCAGTGAAATTGCTGGAGTTTTATGCACTGATACACTGATGTCATCGCCTATGCATGGTGAGATATTCCTGCTGTGACGTAGAACCTTAATTAATTCATTCATTCATCCATTGTACACTGATTCTAACTGGACGTTGTGCTGCTTCAGCACGGAGCTAACCTCGGCACGCCGGTGTGGTCCAAGATGAAGACGCAGGGCAACGTGTGGATCGCCGGCCACTTGCACATCACGCCACAGACGTCGCCATTCAGCATCGTCTTCGAGGGCGTCCGTGGCCCGAGCTACGCAGGAGACATCGGTCTGGATGACATCAAGGTTTCTCAGGGAACGTGTGCCCAACCTGGTAAGTATTAGTAGAAACGACAAAAGAATTATCAGTTTATGTTTTTCGAAGCTCTCATATCTAACTATGAGACCATAATCTAGACTCGTAGCGATCTCCAATACATGGGGATCATGCACTTTCGAGAGCGCTATGGTCTCATAGTGGCTATGAGAGCTTCAAGAAATCTTACCCAGCTTTTTAGGATTTAAGATTTTTGTTGAATTTTTATTTCTTAATGGATAATGATTTTAAAATTTAACAATTGAATCCACATGGTGCATGTTTTCAGACGGTATCGCCTGCACATTTGAACAGAAAGACTTGTGTGGCTGGACGCAAGACAAAACGGACAAATTTGATTGGTCAGTTCATGGAGGTCGAACATCGTCGGCTGGAACTGGTCCAAGCAATGACCACACGCTTGGAACCATCGCAGGTAGGACAGTCAATAACTCCAGTTTTATAAAAACTGTCAACTATATTGTAAAACGACACTGCTATCATCGCGGAATTCATACTTGGTCTGTCAGTACTCCCTAAACTGACAAAGCGTGATATAAGTGAAAGAATCTTGAAATCAGCTCTGAACCACAATTAAAAAATTACTAAAAAAATAAAAAATAAAATCATCTTGGAATCGTGAAACAAAATTATTATATTTATTTTCCAGGTAAATACATATTCATCGAGACCAGCGCTCCACGGAAACGAGGAGACTTCGCGCGACTGATCAGCCCCACGATGAATGAGTTGGCGGCTCACTGCATGTCCTTCTTCTACAACATGAACGGCAGGAGCATCGGCATGTTGAACATCTACGTCAAAATGCTGTCGGGAAAACTGCAAACTCCCGTGTGGTCGAAGTCTCTCAACCAAGGAAACAAGTGGATCCCTGGACAAGTAACGATCCAAGCCACTAAACAGTATCAGGTACGGAGCCGCATGTATTAATTCTATTAACTTTCTCCCTGCTGGATTAGGCACACTCTTTAGGGCATCTATGGTTGCCTCCAGCATGGAGAGAGTTAATGTATGCCTACTATTAATTTGAACCCACCATTTGTTGTGAAGGAATTTGTATTATTGAACGCACAGATCTGTTGGCCGGGGTAATAAGTGCATTTGAGCAATTAGTATTGATATTTGCGCTATATAAATGTATAATAATAATAATAATAATAATAATATATAAATGTATAATAATAATAATAATAATAATAATAATAATAATAATAATAATAATAATAATAATAATTTGTTTTGACCACCTTAACCAGCAAAAATCGGGCCCAAAATAACGAAATGCTTTTGAATTACGAAGCTGTTTTTACCGGATAATGCATATACATACGCTTGAACATAATCTGGCTCGAAAAATTGTTTGAGTATTATTTCATGCTCAAGTTTTGTTCACAAATCCCAATATAAAATTTGAACGAACATGAAATCATACCCAAAACGTTAATAATCTCGAGACCAGATTATTTTAAAGCGTCTAGACATTATCAAGTAAGAAAGCACAGATATTTATTTTGTTAATATGAAACCTACTCAAACCCTCTAATAATTATAGCACAATAATTAATAGTGTCTTTTCCTTCCATCTGTATTTTTGTCTAATTTGTTAAAAGCTTTTCTCAATTATACTAAGAACAGCCTATATTCACATAATTCATTAAAAAGCACTTGAGTTTAGTTGTCCTTTAAAATATGAACACTGATTACTTTTAATGTTCATATTTTCTAATTCAAACCTTTAAAAAAAAAAAAAGATTCTAATTATTATGATAATTATGGTATTTTTGTTATGTTTTCGCCAGGTTGTGTTTGAGGGGATTGTTGGCGGGAGCTTCACCGGGGACATCGCTATTGACGACATCAGCGTGCTTCCTGGTGCCTGTCAACTACCTGGTAAGAAACTTCACTGATATACTGTTCCAAATAAGTAACGCAACATACTTTTATCTCGATACTTGAACATCGACTTGCAAGATAATACTATTTTATTTTAATAAAATAATATTCCTCGAATCAACCCTTTGACAAGCTGGTGATAATATTTTGCAGGAAATTGTGACTTTGAACACGGTCTGTGCACATGGCGGAATGTTCGCGGAATGGACCAGTTTGATTGGCTGATCGGCCACGGTAGAACAAGCAGTTCGTATACAGGACCCAGTTTTGACCACACCATTGGCACTGCCGCCGGTAAGAGGCCACCGATCATTATAACTATTATCTGGGAAATGCAGAAATTCTGCCGGACAATTTTATAAGTGAATTTTATGAAACGATTATCTCCGTTTCATAATTCATTAGTGGATAAGCGAATGCATGGTCTCCCGTGAAACGAGAGTATACTACTGGCATGAGGAAATAACTGGATTAATGAACAAGGGGAGAAAACTGGATTAATAAACAATTACTGAACGCCTCAATAAATTTGCAGAAATTCTGCTAACCCAGTTAATTGATTGACATTATCATAAACATTTAGCTTCGTAAGATGTCTTATTTATCCTTCGAACATTTTAAGAACATTATGTGTCTGCAAGGTGTAACATTTATTTCTAACATTATCATAAATTACAGGTATAGAAATTTATTATTAACACTAGCCCACTAGCCCCGGGCTATTTCTCCCAATGCTAATGGTATCCTAAGGCCTAGTATTAATTCATGTTTTTTTTTGTAAACATTTATTATTTGTATCACTATTATTGAGTACTAAAAATAAGTTTCTGTCGACTAAATTCTGGAATTCACAAAACATAATATTTCAGGCACCTACATGTTCATCGAGTCGTCCGCGAGACGTAACGGCGACAAGGCGATGTTGATGAGTCGTGAGTTCGCCGCGACCAGCGGAATGTGTCTGACGTTCTGGTTCCACATGTACGGCGCCGACACGGGGATGCTGAACGTGGCGCAGCGCGACGCCGTCACCAACACCAGCACCACAGTGTGGAGCCTCGGCGGTGACCGCGGTGACTCGTGGAGACAGGGCAGTGTCCACGTCTGCAGCAAGAATCCGTTCAACGTGAGTCCACGTGGAGACGAGGCAGATTGTGATTCTGATACATTAATGGAAACAGTCTGCCAGGAATGGCGCGAAAATACATCAGGCACCATTGTAACGACACCTGTAATTCTAAACCAGCGTTTGAGAAATTCTAATACACCTGGAATAACCCGTGTACAAGTAGGGCACCTTTGTAACAGGACCTTTTTGATCTGGGATTTGAACCCAAGTTGTCTGGATGAGATCATTGGACTCGCAATCCAACAACTCGGGTTCGAATCCCAGGATCGGCATGAGGCGGTTACACTGTATAGTAAGTTTCCTTCACGACAATAAAGTTCTATTTCTGTTGTAATATATTTGCAGCTGATCATGCTAGCAGTACGAGGTAAAGGCTTCAAGAGTGACATCGCCATCGACGACATCTCAATTACAACAGCTGACTGTACCGGTGAGTGGCATTCTAATACTTCACATTACTTATACCGCTGACACACCCAACACCCGAGTGCTTCGAAGCGCTTTCAATACAGATATTTGCAGTTGATAAACCAAATGACGTTCAATTCGGTTTGAAAACGAATCGATTGCAAACCACATAGGTGTGTGGAAGATACAATTCGGTTCCATATATATTATATATATCTGTTTCAGTTATTCCAACTGAGGCAGACTCGGGGAAGTCCATGTGTTCTTCAACAGTGACATCGGCAACTCCTTCACCAACACCAAGTAAGTCAACGCAGAACATTACAAGTAACAATAATATATTAATCGAGCGCATTGTTGTTCTTCCTCTCCCTCCTCTTCTTCCTCCTTCCTCCTCTTCTTCCTCCTCTTCTTCCTCTTCCTCCTCTTCTTCTTCATCCTCTTCTTCCTCCTCTTCTTCCTCCTCTTCTTCTTCCTCTTCCTCCTTCCTCTTCTTCTTCCTCCTCTTCTTCCTCCTCTTCTTCCTCCTCTTCTTCTTCCTCTTCCTCCTTCCTCTTCCTCCTACTTTTCTTCTTCCTCCTCCTCTTCCTCTTCTTCCTCATCTTCTTCCTCTTCTTCTTCTTCTTCTTCATCCTCTTCCTCTTCTTCATCCTCTTCTTCCTCTTCTTTCACCTCTTATTCCTCCTCTTCTTCCTCCTCTTCTTCTTCCTCTTCTTCATCCTCTTCCTCCTCTTCTTCTTCCTCTTCTTCATCTTCTTCCTTCTTCTTCCTCTTCCTCCTTTTCTTCTTCATCCCCTTCCTCCTCTTCTTCCTCTTCCTCTTCTTCCTCCTCTTCCTCTTCCTCTTCTTCCTCCTCTTCTTCTTCCTCTTCTTCATCCTCTTCTTCTATATCTTCCTCTTCTTCCTCTTCCTCCTACTCCTTTTCTTCTTCTTCCTCTTCCTCTTCTTCTTCCTCCTCTTCTGTTATTTTCAATTTTATGTTCACTTTACTTTCTAAAAATCTTCATTTCAAGTTCCAACTTTCACTTTCTGTTTGGTCAGTACCGTCGCCATATGACTGCAGCTTCACGACCGGCCTCTGTAAGTGGACCCAATCTCACAGCGACAACTTCGACTGGGACCGAGCCCGTGGACCCACCGCCACTCGCGGCACCGGACCCGCCACTGACCACACCTCCGGCAATGGTAACTGTTGTCATTGAAACTTCGACATTAATTCGCGTGTTAATTATAGCATTAATTTTTTTTACGATTTTCAAGTTTGTTGGTATTGGTTTAGAAAATGCTGAAATAGTAGAAAGTTGTACATTTGTCTATATTTTAGAGTTGTCATTGTTGCGAGTGGCATTAAATAATAGTTAATTCCTATTGTGAGCATTTCATCATCAAGCATAATATTTTTATTTATTAAATTTAATTATGGTCAATGGAAAATGCGGATTATCTTGAATGAAGGAATCCTTTTTATATTTAATTATTACTACATATATAAATATCATGATATTGACTTCATGATTATATAGTAGTGTTAGAAGTATGACTCGACGTTCAGGGAGATCACCCAATCCCTTTATATCAAAATGAAAATATTTACACTTTAACCATTTCCCTGCTGTACATGGCATCTTCAGCAGAAAGGAGGTTACCGGCTCAACGGCCGATGACGTTAGGTAAATTAATTCTGGCAATTATCTCCCCTTCCTCCAGCTTCCGGCTACTACCTCTACATCGAGAGCTCCGTTCCGCGGAAGCCCAACGACACAGCAATGTTGCTATCACCGCAGCTGAGCGCCACCTCCGGGTCGTGTCTCCGACTGTGGTACCACATGTACGGGGCGCACGTGAACCGCCTGAGCGTGTACACACTGCCCACCGCGAACAGCAGTGGCGCCGTGATGGTGTGGACGAAGACGGGGACGAATGGGAATGTCTGGCACCAGGCCGTCATTGACGTCTCCAGTCCACAGAGCTTCAAGGTCAGTCAGTCACGTGACCTGACGATTGCCGTGTCGTGTGTCATGTGGTGGTGCGCGGAGGTTGTAACCAACTATTTCGTGTTGTATCATTAAAGACTTTAGATAGACGCATATCATTCCCCTTGGTCCACCACATCAATTATGCCATTTCTTACTTTATTTAATCACTATTTCACCAATGTCTATTTTTCATTATCTGTTTCGAGTGAAATTCATGTAAATATACAAAGCAATTTATGTCAAGATTATGCAACAGATTTTCATGCCTATTGGAAAATGTGTAATGCTCAATTTTAAGACTATTAAATTACATGGTATTTTTCATGATATGTTTTGGGAGCATGTTCCAAATTACTTGACTGACTGTAATGAGTGTCGCCAGTAGAAGACTGTTATTTGTTTCGTAGATTGGCGTTGAAGGCATGCGTGGAATCAGCTGGCAAGGCGACATCGCCGTGGACGACATCAACTTCTCCAACAGACCTTGTCCTTCTACCACAAGTAAGTGCTGGTCTGACCTAGCTAATGGGTCCAGTGTGTACTGGTGTCACCTAGCTAATGGGTCCAGTATGTGGTGTCACCTAGCTAATGGGTCCAGTATGTACTGGTGTCACCTAGCTAATGGGTCCAGTGATTGTTGGTTTCACTTAGACATTGGGTCCAATAAGGACTGGCATCAAGATTATGACACTCTTTTAGTACGATTTTATGCCAAACTCAATTTCTTTTCTCACAAATCCCTGTATGATTTGAACTTAAACATTAAAGCGTACTCTAAAGGTTTCATAATATTGGGGCCTACTCTTACGTGACATATTTTGACGTAAATTTAAGATATATCGTCACAACTGGGTGAAAGATTCCAGCAGCGATGTTAAACTCCATATTCACTCGCTACAAAGAAATATCACAGTTATATGCTGTCACGTTTCAGTTGCCAATTGCGACTTTGAAGACCGCCACCTCTGTGGCTTCACTCAGACGCGAGTCGGCGACAAGTTCGACTGGACGTGGAAGTCGATGAGAACGTCCAGCGGCAGCACCGGACCCACATCTGACCACACGTACGGAACTCGCAGAGGTCAGTCGCATCCTTCCATGTATAGTTCCTACTGTGACCACTTCTAGTCATGCACCCATTCAGATCCACCGACCAACATCTTCGGATATGTACCTGGACCAAATGGAATGTTAACATTATGATGTAGAATTCTATTAATTTCTTAAATTTCAAATGAGCAGCTGTTTGATTGGAAGGAACAATAATAATGATAGTAGTTGTAGATAGTTGTAGGTAAATGGCATATCTTGTGAAATCATAATGAATCGTTATAGATAAATAGCATTTCCTGTAGTAGTCATAGATAGTTGTTGGTAAATAATGTTTCTTTATAGATATAACTATGAATAGTTGTAGGTAAATAGCATGTTCTGTAACAGTCATAGGTACTTGTAGGTGAATAGCATTTCCTGTAAAGCCGGTAGCAAACTATGAAGAAAGCTTGGCGAACTGATAACTGGGAGATATTTGATGTCACATAGATCATACATGACTGCTAATGCACCCAGTTTTCTTCATAGTCTTCTACCAGTTTAACAGCTGTAGATAGTTGTAGGTAAATACTATTTCCTATAATAGTCACAGATAGTTGTAGGTAAATACTATTTCCTGTAATAGTCATAGATAGTTGTAGGTAAATACTATTTCCTGTAATGGTCATAGATAGTTGTAGGTAAATACTATTTCCTGTAATAGTCATAGATAGTTGTAGGTAAATATTATGTGTTGTCCAGGTCACTACATGTACACGGAGGCCAGTGCCCCACGGCGAAGCGGCGACAACGCGCTGCTGACCAGTCCCGTCTACCCGGCCACGGACGGTCAGTGTCTGCAGTTCTACTACCACATGTACGGCCACACCATGGGGAGGATGCACGTCAACATCAAGCCGGTCACCGGCGCCAGGAGACGCATCTGGACCAAGTCGGGTCCGCAGGGCAACAAGTGGACCATCGCTCAGGTGTCGATGAAGAGCACCGCCAACTTCAGCATCCAGTTCGAAGGCATCATCGGATCCAGCTACTACAGCGACATGGCCATCGACGACGTCAGCATTACCAACGGACTCTGCGCGTTACCGGGTGAGTTTCGTGTTGATAGCAACCACAGATGCCCTAAAGAGTAGTGACTGCCTAATCCAGCAGAGAGAGGGTTAATATTGTATTCTTGGTCTGGCAGGTTTACTGCAACATTCAGCGCTACAGATGTTGCAGGTTTCCTCCTGCCATAAACTGACAAGCCAAGTGAAAGAATTGTGAAAGCGGGTTTAAACCCCATTTAAAAATAATAACAAATGAGATGAAGTGGAGAAAAAAAATGTCTTTCACATATTTGTTTAACATCTATGAACCAGTACAAAATATTCCAGGGATAATAACGTTCTATTAATTTTATTATAATTTTATTATTTTCAATATTAAAACTGTTGACACTGAATTATTTCAGGGGACTGCGACTTTGATAAGGATTTCTGCACGTGGACTAACGTTGCCAAGGGAGACAAGTTTGATTGGCTGTTGCTAAGAGGTCGCACCACCAGCACGTACACCGGCCCCAGCTTCGACCACACCACGCAGAAATCAATCGGTATGGGCGACACGATCTGTAAATATGGCTTCGTTGTCCGAGCAATATATGTGAAAAGAATGGATAAAATACACAAGACCAAAATGTAAAATGATTTAGACAAAATACATGAAAGGAATTGATCCAATATTAATTTAATAGAAGTCGGTTATCATGAGATTGAAAAGCTAAGCTATAAATTAAAAAGAAAAGTCAGAATTTGATGTATTGACATAAAACAATAATTCACTCATTCACTAAACTTCACCCATGGGAGATAATTTCACACCTCTACGAGTAGAACGTAAAATGTATCTCCACTTTATGGGAAGATGACTATGAGTTCTGATTTAGAAACCTTCTGGGATTTATTTTATCTCTATACACTGACCACTATCAATCTCCATGCCAAAAGCGTGAAATTTAGCATTCTGTGGAAAAAATATAAAACCGTAAAAAATATTTTTTTTACTATCAGGCCAATACGCTTTCATCGAGTCGTCGTCGCCACAGCGACCAGGCGACAACGCCCTGCTCCAGAGTCGTGTGTTCCCGGCAGTGGCGACCGCGTGCTTCCGCTTCTGGTATCACATGCTGGGCAATGGGATCGGAACACTGAACGCGTACGTCGTCAGCAACGGCAAGAAGACGAAGATGTGGAGTGTTGGTGGAAACCAGAAGGACATGTGGCATGCTGGACAGTTCGGCATTATCAGTCCCATTGGACCGTACACGGTAACGGAATCGTCAGTCCCTCCTCCCTTTTACATGGTAACATTATCAGTCCCACGGAACCGTATACAGTAACAGAATCGTCAGTCCCTCCTCCTTTTTACATGGTAACATTATCAGTCCCACGGAACCGTACACAGTAACAGAATCGTCAGTCCCTCGTCCTCTTACATGGTAATATAATTGTCAGTCCCTCGTCCTCTTACATGGTAACATTATCAGTCCCATGGAACCGTACCTGGTAACGGAATCGTCAGTCCCTCCTCCTTTTTACATGATAACATTGTCAGTCCCTTGGGACCGTACATGGTAACATAATTGTCAGTCCCTCGTCCTCTTACATGGTAACATTATCAGTCCCACTGGAGCGTATATGGTCATGGAATCGTCAGTCCCTCCTCTGTAGACTACATGGTAACATTATCTTTATCTTTTTTTTTTACCTCAGATTCAAATGGAAGGAGTCGTCGGCAGCAACTACATGGGCGACATCGCCATCGACGACGTCAGCTTCACCAATGACCTGTGTGTATGTGAGTGGTTTTTTTCTTCTTCACCTTCAGAGAGTTGGGCTCGGGTCATCAGCGGACACAGCTCGGGGTCAGGCCGGATGACAGAATGATTTTTGTCCATCATTATTCTGTCAGCGAATGCAATTTTCCATCCATCTTATGAAGTAACGTTAATGGACTAAATTATACTAATAATGCAATTTTTACAGTAATTAAATAAAAAAAAATTTTTTTTATTGAAAATCTATCTGGCCCGAGATTATGAAACTTGTTTTGAAAATGATTCCATGGTCAACTCAAATTATATATGAGGATTGGTGAATAAAACTTTGAGTTGGGCATGAAACTACTCAGAAAGGTTTCGGGATCTCTGCGTCTGACTTTGCGTGAAATGATAAAGCTTCATCGTTGCAGTACAACCATCACTGGCTAAGCCTGGTAGTCAGACCACGACAAGACCCATGACAACAAGTTCTACAACTCTCTTCCCCACTCCGCGTAAGACCAATGATTTCATATTATTATTGTCTGAAATTGTTTAATTTTTTTTAAACTTCTAATTACTATTTAAAATGTATTATCAAAATAATGTAAAAATTGTTTGGGTATTTATCAGAAATTCAGATGTTTATTATTTTTAAACATTATCTGATGTTTATGTAGGGCATTTCCTCATTTTAAGACAATATTTTTTTTTGCATGATTCGGTCGATATTCTTTTACTGATTGTCTAGACAGTCAGTAATCTTCATGTGATTACATATAGATAGTAAATATTATTTTGTCTTATTTTATATTGGTGAGCTTTTCTGCATACGCTGGAATTTCCGTTATTTGTTTTGGTCTCACAGGGCAGTTTTTGCCCTTCTCTCACCAGGACACCCAGCATATTTTATCAGGTTTTTCGAAGTTTTTCAACTTTCACCCATGTATTTCATCTCCTCGGCTGACGGTCTTCACACAATTCTGTCTAGACGGTTGATACACATTTTATTGATTCCGTCTAGACAGTCGATATTCTTTGTATTTTTCTCTTCAGCACCTACACCGTACGACTGTAACTTTGAGCACGGACTGTGCAAGTGGGTGCAAGCCAAGAACGACAAATTTGATTGGACGAGAGCCCAGGGGCCGACTGGTACCGCAGAAACTGGTCCGACTAACGATCACACCACAGGTACCGGTATGTATGACTCGTAACTTCTGATCGTATGTCGTACGCCATCGCTGGGTCTGTGTTATCTATTGATTCGACGGAAGGCAACTACTTCACTTTTTGAAAATGTATTTTCCAATATTTAATGTCTAATATTCATATGAGAGTAAAAAGGATGATGAATTTGTTGGCACCAATGAATTAAAAAAAAAACACACCCTGATTGTATGCCTTTAAGACTCTTGACATGACCTACTTGATACGGGTGACCTGAGTAGACGTGTGAGATGTTTTACAGCCTCAACAAATTAATTTACTATTCAGTTATTTTTTATGATAATTATTATTATTTGTTTTAAATCATTAAATTCATTTGAAGTTTTGTCAATAATTGCTGATAACTAATTCAAGGTCATAGGTATACGGTAATTCCTGGAAATTATCATTTTGTGTGTGTGTGAGAGAGAGAGAGAGAGAGAGAGAGAGAGAGAGAGAGAGAGAGAGATTAATTCACACTTAAGAACTCGTTCCATATGCACCAACTTCATTGAAGGTCAAGGCTGGTACCTCTTCATCGAGACGTCGCCACAGCGGCCCAACGACACTGCCGTCCTCGTCAGTCCAAGCATCCCGTCTGGCACCCGATGTCTGAGTTTCTGGTTCCACATGTTCGGGCCCGACGTCGACACCCTCAACGTGTACATGAAGAGTTCCGGCTCCGCGGGACTTGGGAAAGTGATGTGGACACGCGCGGGAACGCAGGGGAACGTGTGGCACCACGCTGACCTGACCTTGACCTCCACAGCCAGCTATCAGGTACGTTGTCCAGCAGCGTCTGAAATTTTTCTGAAACTTTTCTTGAAAATACATTTCCAAAACTCTGCTATGTTAAGCAATGTATGAAACTCCTTTCCTGAAAATTTAGCATACTCTGATCAGTGCTTGTTTAGACAGTAATTAGCATGCGCAATGTTTCTCTGTCTGTTCCAGGTAATGTTTGAAGGTGTACGAGGGCACAGTTACCATGGAGATATCGCTATTGACGACATCCGGCTGGCCACAGGCCGGTGCAAGACAGGTAAGTGCCGCTGGCCGAGCATAGTAAAAACGATTTCAGAACTAAACCTGAAGGTCGGAATAATATTTTATTACTGTATTAGATGGCGTAACTGAGATAAATTAGCAATGGTGTAGTCAAATGTCGAAGGGTTGAAAATAACTTATTTTAGGGTTTTGTACAAGAGAACCCAGGCCCTGATTGATTAGGACACCTTTTTTTTTATGTACAAACTCATTGTTTTGTTCACAGATTCACATATAAAATTTGAGCTTGAGCATGAAATTTCACTCAAATATTTTCATACCGGGTAATCATATTTATTAAAGTTTTAGATAAATTGACAATAATGCCAAACAAAGCAGGACACAAAATAGAGGAAGGCACCAAAAAAGCATATTTGCATGTGGTAATTATATGGACAATATTTATTAGCCATAAACAAGGCAAAATTATATTATGTAGATGTTTAATGAACAAGACTAATCTATCAATGTTGTTTTCCAGTGACTCACAACTGGTGCACATTCGAATATCCCAGTATATGCGGCTACACCCAGGACAAAACCGACACGTTTGATTGGACGCAGCAACGTGGCCACACCTCCAGTACGGGCACGGGTCCGAGCATCGACCACACGTTCAAATCATCGTACGGCCACTACATGTACATCGAGACTTCGTCGCCGCGGAAGCAGAATGACACGGCGCGGCTCGTGAGTCCTGCGTTCACCTCTAGCAACGGCGCGCCGCAGTGTCTGACGTTCTGGTACCACATGTACGGCCACCACATCGGCGCGCTCAACGTGTACACCGTCCCGGAGAAGTCCGCCACCACCAATCTGACCACCCCGATCTGGAGCAAGGCGTACGACCAGGGGAACAAGTGGCTGAAGGGAACGGCCTCCGTCGTCTATGGAGGAAACTTTAAGGTCTGCATTAACCCTCTCCCCGCTGAAGGCGACTTAAGTTTCCCGATCACATTGTCTGATATTTCGGATGGTTTTGTCCATTTCTTCTTTTCTTTTTTTTTAAAAACAATATTTGTTGGAAAAACTTCCACAAACAGCCAGCTTAAGGGCTATATGAACATCTCTTGTATTCATGTTTTCGAGCACGAATGATCTGCTTGTTGTTTCCATTGTATAACATAAAACGTCTTTATTGTTATGAAATTCTAACGCTTCTTCGTCACATCAAAATGTAGCGTCATATTTGTATGCCCCCCGTTGACCCTGCTGTAATATTAAATGTTTTTCCTTTTAATCTGTCGTAATGCCGCTTTCTCCTACTTTCCCAGTTGGTGTTTGAAGGCGTGGTTGGAAACGGTTTCCTTGGTGATATAGCGATTGACGACGTGTATCTTAACAACGGAGCTTGTCTCCAGTCAGGTATGTCCGCGTGTGGTTTCTCTGGGTTATTTTCTTACTATGGAATGTACAGTAGTCTTCCATCTTGTAGAATTCCCTGGATGGAGTTCTATTCCCTAACTTTATTAAGCTGGCTATGATTCGTTATTACCAAAACTAAACTTTATCGCAATATTTTTTCAATTTTTATGATTTGTTTCTCCCTGCTCTTTTAGTCGTCGCCTATGGGTGAGATATTCCCGCCGCGACGTTAAACATTAATTCAATCAAAAAAATCCCTGCTCTTTTGGGCATCCGTGGTTTTTTCCAGCATAGAGAGTTGGATATTTGAAGCCAATTTTTCAAAACATTGAAATAATAAAACAATAATTGACATATTTGAAAAGGATTACAGTATAAGCCATCTCAGAGTGTCGAATATATACATTGAATACGGTAAGCATTCACGTGTCAACAGTGAAAGTATATGTAGTATTGTATTATGCTATTAAAATGCTTTTCACCGCCACCATAATACTTTTAACTTTAGTGTTTGTAACAAACATGCAACACAATATTGATGAAAACACGCAACTATTATCATCTCGGACAGTTGTCATCCAGGTGCCGTCACCTTTGACCTGCGCATGTGTATTCTGCGCGTATTCTTGTCACGTACGGACGATTGATTCTGGCCGTGACATACAACAACAATTCGCTCGCATTGCACGGATTCGAAACTCAGAACTGACTTATACGCAGAAGCAATATTGGCAAACTATATGGTTCTCTGGCAATGGGATTCATCCCATGGTCTTATTTGTCTCCATTGCCAGGATTCTGCGACTTCGAGAAAGACACATGCGCATGGACCAACACGAGGCGCGGCGACCAGTTCGATTGGGTGCGGTCCAAGGGCCGAACGACCAGTCAGTTCACCGGTCCAAGCAATGACCACACTGCGGGCACGGGCGCGGGGCACTACATGTACATCGAAAGTAGTGCGCCACAGAAACTCGGTGATAAGGCTCGCTTCATGAGCCAGGTGAGATGACCGTTCACGATTTCATTTTTAAATTCCGCTCAATTGGGACAAAAATAAATCAATTTTTATTTTTGAAACACTGCATAGAATATTAAATTAATTTATTTTTATTTTCACAATTTATATGTTCTTTTCCGATGAGTTCAATTGGACAAAGAAAACCTACTTTATATTTTTGAACAACAGCATAGAATATTAAAATTTGTAATAAACTATTTTTATGTGTTCTCATGTATGCTTCTCAGTGTTGAAGATGTGATTTCACTGCACAGATATTCCACCCGAGTCCGGCCGACCACTGCATGCAGTTCTGGTATCACATGTACGGCAACAACGTCGGCACTCTGCGCGTCAAAGTCCTCGTCAACAACACCTTCGACTCCACCAGCACCGAAGCCACGCTGTGGGAACTCTCCGGCAGCTCTGGGGACCAGTGGATGAACGCACAGGTCAACATCTCACACGTCTACTCAGGTCACCCATATCAGGTAGGTCGTGTCAGGATTCTGTAAGGCATACAATCAGGGTGGGTTGTTTTTTAAATTATTTTTTTCTCTTTAGATTTAGATCTATTTATTTATTTTATTTATATAATTTCTCTTTTCTTTTCTTTTTCCTTTTGATTTTTTTTCTTTTTCTAACTTTTTTGTTCATGGCTTGTTGACATTTTTCAAAATTAAATGTACATTTGATTTGTGTACATGAGTATATTGGGAAACTAACTATTTTTTCCACAGGTACCACTAGTTTTCAATATTTTCATATTTGTTCATAGTTTTGTACTTTTAAACGTGCGATTCTGTTTCCTACGAAATACTTCCAACAAGTTCAGTTGTGTTCACAATATTGGCTATTTTACAGATGATCATCGAAGGCGTAATCGGGAAAGGTTTTCATGGCGACATCGGCCTGGATGACATCAGCTTCTCCTCCGCCTCGTGTCAGACCGTTCCGTCCATTTCACAGACCACCGGACAGAGTGAGTGCTGCAGTCCCGGTCCCAAATACTTAAAAAATCAAATAAAAAATATTATCTCAAACTATCAAACTATCAAACTATTTATTCTGATGGTAACCCCTTTAGCTCAGTCTGTAAAGTGTTGGTCAGGATCCAGAATCATGGGTTTGAATCCCGGGATCAGAACAGTACTATTCCATTCTCATCAAGCTGGTTTTAACTGTGGCATAATCTCATAGGTCTCGGCAACGTGATGTGCGGCTTCGACTCCAAGAACTTCTGCCATTGGACTCAGAGCAAGACGGACAACTTCGACTGGAGCCTGAACTCAAAGTCCACGGCGTCTGCTGGCACTGGCCCAGCCACAGATCACTCCCAAATAGGTAGCCAATCAGCATCTCCGTTACATTAAGTAGGAACACTCCAGCACATGTAGTAGCCAATCAGCATCTCTGTTACATTTACCAGTAAGATTTTTAAAGGCTGGTCATATAGTATCTCCAGTCAGCTTATATTTTTGTTTTAAATTTAAATTTTAGAAATAACTTTATTACTAAGTTTCTCATCCCTATTGCATTTAATTGGAAAATGTATGTATGCATTATATATATTTAATATTATTTAATTTTTATCTTACTCATATTTTCCTCCCATTATTACTGTAAAACGTAAAGCAACAAATAAATCACTCATCTTTTCATTATTAAAGCACCGTTCAAGAACCAAACACAAATTTATTTATTAAATCCCCCCGAAAATGATCCGAAAATGATGGCATAATTTCTCACGCAGGTTCCTACATTTTCCTGGAAGCGTCGGCGCCACGCGTGCCCGGCGACAAGGCGGTGCTGGTCTCCCCGGTGATGCCACCCACGGGAACCGCTGGCAGCTGCTTCTCCTTCTGGTACCACATGTACGGCCCCAACATCGGCACCCTCAGCGTGCGCACCAACACCGGCGGTCATCTCAGACTGGAGTGGACGAGGTCCGGCACACAGTCCAACAGGTGGCAGCACGGACAGATCAACATCCAGACCACCACCAACTACCAGGTGAGGTGACGCGTCATGTGACTGACGTCGGGGAGAATAGTAATAATAGTAATTGAGATGACGTCTTGAATAATAGGAATAGTAATAATAGTACTACTAATAATAATAATGAACTACCAGGTTGGGAAAATATGTGATGTATTGGATAGTAATAATAATAATAATAATAATAATAATAAATATCATGATGATGATAGTAATAATATGCATTGGCTGTGATGATGATAATAATAATGTGACAATAATAATGATAAAAATTAATAATAATAATAAAATGTATATATCTATTATTCACCATATCCACGGTCAAAAGTCTGTCCGATGCAATACATATTATTATTTGGAAATCCTGATGCTATTAAAAAAAGAAAATTTTATTATTTCAAGTCCTGCGTGGAATGCCGTATTGAGCTCTAGCATTGACTCCGCTGGTCACTTTTCAGATTTTCTTGGAAGGTCTGGTGGGCAATGGTTGGGCGGGCGACATCGCCATTGATGACATCAGCATGATGGGTAGTCCCTGCACCACAGGAAGTGAGTGACATTAGCCGTTGTAAATGTCGACATTAAGAAAAACTTACTCAAATATTTCCTTCTTGTCTTTTTTTTGCAGTCGCGTATGGATGAAAGATCCCCGCTGCTACGTAAAACAATACCTCATTCTTTTTCCAGTCAGTTTTTCTAAATACATTTCACAATTTTGTCAATCTAATTAAGAGGATAAATTGGGGGTTTAGATTTTTCCAGTTTACAATTCCTATACATTACTTGATCTGTGGTGTTAAGGGGTACACAAACTGTCAGTTCGTAACATCCGATACACTGTGAAACACACAAGTAGTCCTTCAGTATCAGCCGATGCTCAGAGGCTTGCTTCAACATTCAGCCCTACGATTATTGCGGGTTTCCTCCTGCCCTAAAACTGACAAGCCGTGATATGAGTGAAAGAATCTTGAAAGTTGCTCTAAACCCTAATTTAAATTTGTAAATGAAATTTTTTATTTTTTTATAATATCTAACATTTCCAGTCGATGTGTTTCAGAGACGTGTAACTTTGAGAGCAACAGTTGCGGCTACACGCAAGACAAGACGGACAACTTTGATTGGCTGAGACATTCTCGAGGGACGTCCAGCAGCGGGACTGGACCCAGTACTGACCACACATCCGGCACCTACAGTGGTCAGTAGGAGTATTAACCTTCTCTACGAGGGCGTCTATCGCTGCCACCTGAATGAAGGACATGATATGAATTAATTAATCTTGAAAACGGATCAATTTTAAGAAACTAAGAAGAGAAGTTTAAACTGCTTTCTTGCTGTAAATTGATAGTACCAGTTGATAGCAGTACATGGAATATTCTTGATTCAACATTTCTATTTTGGGCAACTCTGGAAATGATAAATTTAACACAGTCCCAATGACTAAAGACAAATGTATTTTTCTTTACAAAATTAAATATGTAGCATTCTCTTTAAATATTGCGAACAATTGATTTCAATGATTTCAATAGACTGACATGACCTCTGACCTTCCCATTGTTCTCCAGGCTCCTACATGTACATAGAGGCGTCGGCGCCGCGGTTGCCGGGCGACAAGGCCAGGATGATGTCACCGGTCTACAGTCAGGCGTCTGCCGAGTGCCTCAACTTCTACTACCACATGTACGGCACCACCATGGGCACGCTCAACATCTACGTCATGGTCAACGGACGCCGGGGCAGCCCGGTGTGGACGCGCATTGGTAACCAAGGCAACACGTGGATACTGGGGCAAGCTGCGATTACAACCTCCGCCAAATATCAGGTAAGGAAGGTCTTTGAACTTGGCGGGATGATGAGTAACAGATTGACTTAACATTGTGTGGGGCGAATTCTTTACCCATCTTTTAGTAATATGCTGGAGAGTTAAATTTATGTTTATTTATATTTTATTGCATAATTTGCATGATTATTATTGTTGTTGTTTTGTTATTATTGCTTTTACATAATGTGCATTGTTGTTGGCTTGCAGACTGGTTACTTTTAATAATTAATTATTATTGTTTCTATGGTATTTACATTTTAATTTATTTTCAAAATAGTTATTATTTGATTACAATTATTTTTCATGTTCTTATTAATAATATTCTTATTGTTATTGTTGTTATACAATTATTTTGTTTGTGGTCATTTATGCCAAGGATTGTTTTCAATTGAGTCTGTTATGATAAGGCCTAGTAAATACTGTTAGATTGAATACGTGGGACTTGTGTCTGTTTCAGATTGTATTTGAAGGTGTGCGAGGTCGCGGTTACTACAGCGACATCGGCCTGGACGACATCGTCATCACCACCACGCCGTGCGTGCAGCCGGGCTCCTGCGACTTCGAGGCGGGTCTGTGCAGCTTCACCAACCTCCGCGGCGACAACTTTGACTGGATGCGGACCCGCGGTTCCACAAACACCTACTACACCGGACCCACCATCGACCACACAACCAACTCTATTGCCGGTGAGAGCCCCAAGCTAACATTGTATGGCCATTCTGCTGGTTAAACATTATTTTATACTGGTTAGATATTGTATGGCCATTGTGCTGATTAGACATTGTATGGACATTACACTGGTAAGACATTGACATGATATATGGACATTGCTCAGGTTAGACCTTGTTAGATATTGTATGGCCATTGTGCTGATTAGACATTGTATGGACATTACACTGGTAAGACATTGACATTGTATGGACATTGCTCAGGTTAGACCTTGTTGCAGTCATTGCACTAGTTAGACGTGGGTGTGTCTAATATCTCATCCTACTGGCAGGCTACTACATGTTCATCGAGTCGAGCTCGCCAATGAAGACTGGGGACAAGGCGTGGCTCCTCAGCGAGAACCTCCCCGCCACCACCGGCTCCTGTCTCACCTTCTTCTACAACATGAACGGCGCAGGTACGTACGCAAGTAGAACCTCCTGGAATGAGTTCTGAAGTCCTGTTGGTCGTATCTCGCTGTGCATGTATACTTTTTTACTCTCATACAGTGCTCCCTCGATATAACGCGGGATTCGGATATTTTTTAAAATAAATAAATAAATAAATATTTTTTTCTCTTCTCCAGTTATTTTCGTTTATATAATGCGGGTATTATAACACGGGTGGCCTATGTCATGGACCCCAACATTAGCGTTATATCGAGGGAGCACTGT
>JAUTBZ010012122.1:0-20199 GCA_032361785.1 Lepetodrilus galriftensis
ATGACGCGACCGGGGATCGAACCCACGACCTTCCGCACTCCGGGCCGACGCTCTAACCATTACGCCACAGAGCCGGTGTGTAAGCAAAGAGGGGCCAGACTATGGATAGAGTACCAGAACTGGGCTTAACTTACAAACCTTACAGTATATATGAATCAGTCCTGCCAAACAGAGTGAGTGAGTGAATATGGAGTTTAACATCGCTGTGGGAATCTTTCACCCATTTGCCCAACACAGAATAGACTGAAAAATGTGATGCCTCTCATCACCCAGCTGTGAATGGGTACCTGGTAGGATGAGAATGTTAACAATGTTGGTTGTATAGTTTACGATTGTCCAATGATATCTATCAAACTGCCGAGTTAATCTGCTGGAAAAATAATCTATTAATTCACAAGGTTGCTTCAACATCTAGCATAGTTTCACACATGTTTGTTCTTGCAATAATGTAGATCAATTATATTGCTTCAATAATTGTGTGCATCTACCATCCTTCAAAATGTGTAATATCATGTACCTATCCACATTTAAATATCAACTTCCCCTTATAAATAATTCTTGAGAACAACCGTTGTAATGAACCACAATGTAGAAATAATTCATGAAAGATTCTATGAATGATGCATAACTGTTGTAATTGAAGAGAAACCTTGCTGTCCGTACTGACTTCAATGAATTAACTGATGACAAAAAGTCATCTATTTCTGTATAATTTGATCACATATATAGATGTCATAGATAATATACTGACATGAACAGATTAGTTCCCTGTAAGTAGTTGTCCAGAAAATACAATGTCATTTAATGAGGTAGTCATGATGTTCTTGTAATTAAATATGACAATGATGCCCTAAATCAATATTTGTTTCTTTGGGTGGTCAACGATGTGAATAGCCAATAAGCATCATCTTCATACTTTGTAGCCAATAATTACCTACGATAATAGAAGAAGAGCGGAATAATGGAATCCTCTCCTCAACTTATACCATTGCTTTGTAAAATGATAGGTTTTAACATGAATAGCAAAACCTCTTTGATACAAAATATGACAAACTGTGATACTGATATTCTTGATTACTGTAACTATCATAGTCTGCTTTGTGTTAAGACCAGAGTGTGACCCATCTTCTATTCTATGTCACAATGATATTATGTCCAGAAAATTGTGAAACATATATAGTTAAATACTTACACATTTATAACATTTTAAAATACAACAAAAATCTATAAAGACCAGCACTGCAACAGATATTTTGTGTGGAAGCTTTTCTATCAAATTTCAGAACTGGGCTTCTTCCAATATTTCTGCAAGAGTACATGTACCTAGGACTTCCTGTTTTAATAATACATTGCTTAATGTGTCCAAAAAGACTACTGGCCCAAAATTCATTTTGTTGGGTATACAAAAAAACATTTTAGCTCTATTTTCTATGTGTATGTGTACCCCAAAGGATACAACCACCACATATATAACCCACAAGAAACCACCAGCATTTTGTACAACCTACAGGATACCACCAGTATGTACGGCTAACCCACGGGATACCACCAGTATGGACGGCCAACCCACGAGATGTCACATTATATTATCATCATTCTCCGGGTTTCGACTTCCAGGAGATTGCGGAGATCTGCGGCACACTAATCTGATTGGTGGTAAGTGCTCGGACACAATCACGGGCCTGGATACGGACACAATGGAAGGTGAACGCTGCCATTCCCCTTAAGGATGCTGCTGGTTTCAACAATGACGGTCATCCCTTTCAACCTCTCCCTTAAGTCAATGTGGCCATGTATGAATGGAACGGCCAGAGTGAATGAAAGTGTGGGACTAATCACTTGAGCGAAGGGAATTCTCTGGTAGTATGGCTGAAAAGAACATTGAAGATATGTTCAAGTACTAAGGTGTAGTTAATACGATAGGTTTTGTCCTTTGATACTGCTACAAGTCTGTGAGAGCTCATGATCCTGAACATGCCTCAATGACCATCATCCTCTCTCCGTGACCAGATTAACAGCCGCATTACCTGACAAATATATCATATTAATAAATACAAAATCTATCGGCCAAACATATGGCAGGGATACTTCCAGGACGAGAGGACGTGGCCCTAATTGGAACATGGCATAAATCAAACACTGATGACAAGACTGGGAAGGTAAACCCATTCCAGTCTAATAACAAGAAGAGAATACGGGGTTGTTTCACAGAATGAGAGACAGCAGCTAGTCACATCCATGCAAGCAGATAAATGCATTAGATCACCATTTATTGATAGAGGGGATTTGGAAAAGTATGCATGTTTGACAATTTTATTGTATTTTCCAATAAGTTATTTACCTTCGTGGGATTTAGAGCAGAAATTCATGATATATTTGGTTAGCTCTAAATAGGAAAGTAAACTATACATTTATACAATGCCTAAATTTGCCACTGATATAATATGCAGATATATCCTCAATCCCATTAAATCCCACTTTAGACGATTCCTCTACCAGATCTGCTGACCATGCTTCCAGTGTGGTCCTGTTGTGTCTCCCTGTAGACAGGCCAGTCGGCAACTAAACTCAAAACCATTGGTGCCAATATATGCCAAGCTTAAATTTGATTGGCTACCAGGCTGTATAGACTACACCTCAGCAGTTGTCAGATATTGGAATTGATCAAAGTTCAAAGATCGGGATTCCATTCCAATCGATATCGTCCTTTACAAACAGTCTGCCATGTAATGTGTGTTTATTCGACTCAATTGACCGCCATTACATCTGTGTAGACAATTCCTTGTACTGTTGTATGACTGCAGAAAAGTACAACAGTTACATACAGCTAGAAATGTCTGCCAATAAATGTACTATTGTAAATTACAGAAAACTACATCAGTTACGTACAGCTAGAAATGCCTGCCATTAAATGTACATACTTGTGTATAATTACAGAAACTACAGGAGTTACATGCAGTTACATACAGCTAGATGTTTGCCATTACATCATACAATTCTTTGTACTATTGTATGATTATAGATAATTCTTTGTACTATTGTATGATTATAGACAACTAGAGCAGTTACATACAGCTATGAATATCAGCCATTACATCAGCAGAAATGACAGTGTTTTATCACGGACATCTGAATGTTATGCATACACAACACAGTTCTTGCACCCAGATTTATTTCTGTTGAATATGCATGATGCCAAATTCCAATTCCAGCCCCCAATTACCTGAACTGTAAAACTAGTTCTTGCCCGCCGATCAAAACAAAGCAGTATATATTCCCAAAATACCAGAATTTAAAGTATGTGTTGCTTGAAAATATTTTATGAAAGTTTTACTACTTGATCAGATTGAAAATATTGGTGAAGAAATTTCATGTATTCACTTGGGAAATAACACAATGGATCCAAATTGTGTTCAATCTGAGTACTCTATGGCACAACCAAACCACAACTGAACTGTTCTTGTAGCACAACAAACAACTATCCCAAATGTGTGTTAATGAACACACTACAGACACTAGATTAACTCTACGAACTAGAGTATCGTTTCACAAAGCTTTCTTATCTACTACGAGGCCATAGTGCTCTCGTAGCAATCTCTAATACATGGGACCGTGCATTTAGCGCTGTGGTCTCATAGTGGATAAAAAACTTCATGAAACGATACCCAGACTGTCTACTTGAGCTAACAAACTTATTTCTAAACATGTCTGAACTTTAAAACCTTCAAATTAGTCGAACAAACAAACGATACAAAAGATTTGTCATCACCGCTAAGCAACCAATTAGAAGTCTGCCCCAAACCACTCTCAGAGTTCTAGTGCATGCTTACCTTCCAGACTGCTAGTCTTGTACTTTTAACATCATTTGGAGCTGCTATTGATAACCTGGTGATAAATTATTGTCTAGAAAATTTTACAAATTAAAATCTACACTAGTTGTTTCTATAAATTAACCCCACTCATGTACACACTTATAACCCAGAACCTCTGGTATAAAACGAAGAGACTCTAAGGTTAATATAGTTTCAACTTGAAAATGCATTGGTATGCGAGTGATTATGGAGTTTGATGTCGCTGTGAGAATCTTTCAACCATTTGTGATAATGCATTGATAAGAATAAGAAAGATGCAAAATTAGAAAATGAGTTTTTTGGGGTTTTTGTATTTCATAAAGTATTTACCGAGATAATCTACCAAATAGAGGTATCAATGCATTTCATGCCAACCTAATGGTATGTAATCTATGGCCAAATGTAGTCTATGGCCAAATTGCTTCCTACAGGACAACCCTGGTTATTACTTCTATCTGAGGTCAGAATGACCAGCGATATATGGGTTAAAACATTCCAAGGTTCATCCACAAGGACCAATCTGTTTCGTATTATGGTATCCTCTGTGCTTATCGTCCATAAATAAACAATATGGGGTCCTTGTCCATTACGTTTTGTAAACACTTCATGATATAGACGCCACCTCTCGCACAGAAAGAAAAAGAACAGCTTATCTGCCATCAATTCCCAGTAATTGCAGATTTCTTTTTTCCTACTTAAATTAAACATTCGAATTAATATTCCTGGCTTAGGCAATGATCTGTTGTGCAAGAAGAACGATTCTGGCATCGCCACTCAACCAGCCGTGTGCCGTTCTACGTGGCTAGCTGATTATCTGTACAGATATCACGGAGAAGTACCGCTGCATTAACCAGGAGTGAGTGAGAACGTTTGAGAGTTAGTGCTGTTTTACTCTGTTTTCAACTTGTATTTCAGAAATATTGCTATCTGTTTATGCTTCAAAGATAATCCGCTACCAATACTATTAAATGTCAGGCTCTCTAGCTAAGTAAGAACAACTATATGAGTTCCAAAAGAATTTTAAGTTTGCTGCGTGTTATTGCAATGAATCAGTGTAAATTTTGCAGTACATGTCCTACTCATTATGATACATCTGTCCTTCGTGCTTGTACCTCATATGTCAATGTTTTCTTGCTGAGAGTAAATCTATGTATAAATGTTCTGTTCTGGGTAGAACCATGATCACTGTTAGGTTGTGTTAATACAGAAATGTAATAATTTAGCAATATGAATTTCAAAATAACTTTGATTAAAACATCTTCTGTTTACATGCATAAACTTATCAATTAATTTACAAACTGTAGAAAAGGCAGTGTATAAAACTCCAGCAATTTCACTGCCAGACATGAGGGCTGGTAAGTCTGATAACTTCTCACATATGTTGGTCAGTGATCGATTATATGCATCTTAAAAAACAAACAAAAAATAACACGAAGGCTAAAACTTTACCAGTCCTTGCTGAAAATAGCCTGTCGTGGGCGTGCGGACGGGCTCTATTTCGAACACTGGCAAAGGATAAAACTTTTGGATATTTTGCAACCTCAGTAGCACCAATGTATTGTTCTCCTAGTCAATGCACCTGTCTGCATGTGAACTCACCATCCTCAACTCCCTGGGGAGTATACAAAAGTTCCCATTATCAGCGCTACCAGTCATTCTGTCTGGTGCCCATCCCATGCTGGGGGAACAGAAGCATGTTCTGTCCAAACCGTCGCCACGCCTATTTCTCAGTGCATGGCATGAATGAATCGCAGAGATGCACTCAGGTTTTTGAGCCGACCACAAAGATATTGGAATTTTTGCTCCGTAGACTATTATCCATTACATATTAATCACCTGGGAGAGGAGAGGCATATCTTGTTATTTTACGAGTATTTGCTTTATCTAACTGACGGCACTGTGGGGACCGTGATGCATGCAGGCTCTGACGTCAGTAACAGGCTCAGATTGCCCGTTGCCATCTCCATTCCCACATAAAGCCAAGTAGCTCGTTCCAATGCATTCACAACCTATTTCATCATTAACATTCATTAACGCCAAGATATCGACATCCCACGCAATAGTGTCATAAAACTGTGTTGAGGTTATTTAGGACATAGATATTTATTTTGATGCAGTAAATTACTATATTAAATAAAATGGCACATTTATTTCTGTAAGGAAAAGAAATGAGTTTGTCATGATGAATGCAGCGATATTTTAACAAAAGTAGTATTGTTCATGTAACAAAAGTAGTATTGTTCATGTAACAAGTTCTGCAATGTAAGAAATTATGTAAATATGTTTGGGCTATTGAGATGGAATTCACTGAAAGAAACATCAATGGAAGCATAAAACAACTTGGTTCTGCATGGATATTTTACTCCACTTCATCAAGTCATTGTCCATACAACACAGCAGAGAACGTCGGGTGAGAGCTTCATAAAAGGGTTGTAGGTAGTCTTGACATAAATTGGGACATACACCATACATTTCCTGTCTATATTATAATAGCAGGAGATGAGTGTGAGAGTGATTATGGAGTTTAACGTCATTGCGGGAATCTTATACCCATGTGCGACGATTAAATATTATATAGCATACCGTAATAGCAGGAGATAAAATCAACCCCAATTTATGCCCGGACTACTGGTACAACTTTCTGAGAAGCAAGATACAGCAGTGGTGAGAGTGTAAAGGCGGTGCTCCACGTGACAATTTTGTGCGAGCTACTGTCGATAGAACTGTCAATGGGCATTCAAATATGTCGAAAGCTACTCGCAAGTTCTACGTGTAATTCGCTATCGGACAGTGGACTAGCGCAGGAAAGTCGCACGTGGATCACCGCCTTAAGACATGCGTGTAGTGTAGTTGTCGTCTCACCTGAGGAAAACGTCGTCGTCATCCTCCTCGTCCACCTCCTCCAACCACCGCGTGGTACTGCCGGGCTCCAGGAACAGCTGAGCCGGCACAAAGTCCTCGAAACAGTACAGCTCCGGGTCATCGCCACCGCTCTCACTGCACGGAGGTAGGAAAATCAGTGTCAACGTGGAATAATAATAATAATAATCATAATAATAATGTGCGTATTTTATTGCACCAAATCCATGCCCCAAAGCCTGCTCATAGTGCTACACTATTACCCTGATCAAGGGGTGAATATGCACTCATTTCACCTTCTCAACTCCCTGGGGAGTATACAAATCCAAGCTGCCAGATTGGAAGGTTTACATTCAAAATGCCATCTCATCCTACCAGGTACCCATTCACAGCTGGGTGGACGGGAGTAGTGTGGATTTAATACTTTGCTCAAGAGTGCTACACAATGACACTAGCTGGGCTTGAATCTGGGACCTCTAAATTATGACTCACTACCTCTATCTATACACCACTGTGTGGTATTCGTAATGTCATCGCATACGAGTGAAATATTCCTATAGCATTGTAAATCAATAAAATTATTAATAATGTTTACACATCATCTTATCAAGATTCACATGTTGCAGTGTGATTAACATCCTTATGCAATGTTATTTTACAATAAAAGTGGTCTTTTTTCAAAGGGGAAAGCTTGCAACAATATTGGAATGAATATAATAACACTGCATGGCAGCTGGTGTTTATAAGATCATATCAACAACCCAGTATATTAAATTGTGTTTCTTGTTATTATTTTTTAAATGGTATACATGTGGTAAGCATAGCAGCCAACACGTCAAGCTTGAATATTCTATTTCCAAGTCTTCACTGTACTGTCTTAAACTGACGCCGTCTGTGTTAATTGAAATTCCAACCCGTTAACAATGATAACCTCACGGGAAATGTGCAATAGGAACTGTTTATCTCCTAAATATAGTGGCAATGATATGCACTAAAAATCATTCAATCTCGTTAAAAATATGTCGCTAAAGAATCTAGGTTAGTTTAAACCTATCAAACTAGGCTTTAAAGTTAGATGTGATTACCAAAATGTTTCAAGTTACGTTTGCATAAATTCCTCGATCAATAGTATTGTAGCTTATCACATGTGTTAGTCTTAGATCAGTAACTAGTGTTTTCAGGATTACCATAATTAATGTCAATGGCCACACCTACCCCTACATTTGATGGCTACCCCTACCGTGACCCAAGGAAATTCTAAAGGTATTTTATGTCACTTCAACACAACTGCACAAACCACCTACACTCACGTTATTCAAATAAAAGTTACATTATACATTAGTTGAAGAAGTACAAAGATTATTGTGTCACAAGTTAGAGTGAACTCTTCCTGTACCGTTAGCAAGATATCTGTAAACGTCTCCCGACAGAGAGCGTCCTTCTACTTACGTCAGGTAACGCCAGTTAACGCCATTATACAGTCTCAGGATGTGGTACATGCAGACTGCACTCGGGAGCTTCCGCTTTTTATGTGCACTGCTATGTACAGAGGTAGTGACACTGACAAGGTCAAGGTCACTATGTAACAAACACAGTCATCTCATTATTCATGTCACTCCTAGGTAAATGAGGATGCAGGTCAGAGGTCATACCAAACAACTATAAAACAATTTGTTAACCAAGCCAGCAGTTTTATCAGAGTAGTATACCAAGATTTTTTAATGTCTTTTTTCCCCCTCATCAAATGGTCAGGGTGTTCTTGTAATTATTTTAACATATTTGTTTAATTGCAAAAGTATTAAAATAAAGTATGTGTACCCCTTTGTCTTATAGCATTTCTTTGATAATGAACCACAATTTTATATTCCACATAATGTATTACATAAGGCGACCTATGTTCTTCAAGTCTAATTAAGAATTAGAAAGTGAAATGCATCAATAAATTAATCATTCCTTTGTAAAACATACTTTATCATACTTAATCTATGTAATTGTACTTTAATATATATTGCAACTATGTTTTTCATCCAAAGTGAAAATAATCTATGATTTGTTAACGTTAATTAATGTACAGATAATAAAAATCTTGCCAATTTTCGTTGCATCAATAAAGAAATATAATATCCATAAATCAATGTATTGAAAATATAGATCTGTCTATTGATTGTGCCTGATATACAAGGTGCCATACTCCTTTAGCTACCTGTCCCACTACTGTACTATTTAAACAGATGTTAATCAGCTGTAGACAAGCGGTATATAGACAGGTAAAAGTATAGTGTTTGCGCTCATGTTATTTCGTGCTCAGTCGTCTCAACACAACACAGATTACATTACAGGTAGATACACACACCTGTATACAGTACAGTGCTACCTGCTGGTAAAATAGGATCCAGTAATTGGAACGATGTCTACTGGATCTCTCAACCTTATGATAAATGTATCCACTTACCAAATATAACCTTCTAATCCATGTAAACTATCAATTTGTATTAACAACAGTATATATTTATTTAACACCCAAACCACTGTATCCCAGTGTTTAATATCGGTTAATAGCTCCAAGATTTTAAAAAGTATTTGCATACTGTCTTTCAGAAAATTGTTGAAGTTCTATTAGCATAATATTTCAATGACCATCTATTCATGAACAATGATTTGACATTTGATACGTAATGTTTAACAAATCAGGGCTCTTCTGTATGAAATGACATCGCTCAAAGGTAACCATAACCCCAACCTTTACAACTGTGTAGTCTACGTGTATCACGAATATTGATATCACGAATTCTCGAAACATTCTTACGAACTTCTTAGCTTAAGAACGCATACTATAAGAATCATAAAGATTGTCATACAATCATAAGAATGTTTCGAGAAAAGGCCCCCAGGTGTGTAATTAATATAAATCCCACCGTAAACATAAACTGTCATCGATGATCCTCGAGTATTTGGTTAAGCTTTAACGCAATGAATTGAGACGATCATCCTTAATACAGTATAGGTTTTCATGGACAAACATGTCATGATGGTTCTATGATCCCCACGTGCATATCAAATACATAACGGCTCAGAAAGGTAAACAGCCGAGTGTAATACAGTATCCCCCCATTACACAGCGGTAATTCCTATCTGCCAGATCTCACATAACCCACTAACGTTCCTATGCAATAGTGATAGAACTCACTGTCAGAGAAAGTGTAGAATGTACATGTGTAAGTGATAGGTCGGCGAACACTGAGTGACCCCCAGCTGATCAGTCCGGACCCCCAGCTGATCAGTCCAGGGTAATTCCTATTACTCCTGTAAACTCTGTGTAAACAGAACTTCTGATTGCGTAGCGATAATGGCAGCAAAAATGCAGTATGCCTTTAAATTTAAGTGTGTCTGCTAAATGCAAATGAAGTCCTATGAAATGGAATGTTATCAATACAGCAGGAAGAAGGAATTAATGAACTAAGGAATGAATTAAAGAAAAATATCATCAGCAGATAATATGTTGTATTTATTAATGAAAATGTTCCAATCCAATCTATTCCATTTCTAGCATGTGTATGACATGGAATAGGCGCATTACAAATTAGTAATATTATTCTTTTTTTTATTTCTACTCAGCTCACCAAAAACCTAAATAATCTAGGGATACGGTTTTATGGAATTAATTAATTAATTAAAGGAAACTATCGATAGCAGATAATGTGATATTCATTTCCGAAAATGTTCTGATACAATCTATTCGATTTCTTTCCAACTCATAATCTATTCGATTTCTTTCTAACTCATAATCTATTCCATTTTTCTTTCAACTTGCCAATAATCAATCTATTCCATTTCTTCCCAGCACATCAATAATCTATCTTTGCTCCATGTATGTATTACAGTGCTGGTCCAACTAAGAGGATATTACTCCATTGAACTTGCCAAGTGAATTCATAGTCTGGGCATTTTGTTACGTTGCATAAAAACAAATCTGTATTACAAACATCTTTCATATTTTATATATGATCAAAGTAAGTAGTATAGGGTTTATATATTATCTGACACTGTCTAAATAGAGTGAAGACTATTTCAGTGTAAGCAAACCTTTTTGAAGGGAAGGTAATTTATTATTGTATGAGCTAGAGCCTTAGCATATTGATCCTGATATTTCATATTTCCAGCATACAACCTTGTAATGTTTTTTGTACATTACTCTTGATGATGTTAGAAATATTCATTTTTACGAGTAGGACTTTTACTATTGGTGTTCATGACGACAATGCTTATAATGAACTGTGCTTGAACATGGCATTTTGTTTTGAACTGGGGTTTAGAGCTACTTTCAAGATTTCTTTTATATCAAGGCTTGTCAGTTTAGGGCAGGAATGAAAGCAGCAACATCCATAGTGCTGAATGTTTTAGAAAACCTGCGAGTACAAGTTGGCACCGACAGACCAAGGAAGATAACTGCCTGGTTATGGTACAGACAGCACAACCTATCAATATTGTGTCAGAAAGGTTACTTTCAGGAACATTGATGCTGGGTTCCCGGGAAGGGATTTGAACTTGGGACCTTTGGCTCAGAAGTAGAAATGTTCTACCACTGCGCTACCACACCCCACCCCACCTGATCATGTACTGACTGAGAGAGTGACTCCAGTGGGTTGGTTGAATTAAGACTTCAGTGCTGCTATCAAGATTCTTCCACTTGTATCAAGGCTGCATGTTTTAAATGCACATTCCCTGCTTGAATTAGGCCAAATTTCCATCGCAACATTCGCAGAGAACAGATATTAGAAATAATAGAAACCAACTGCTGATTGACAGCACGTTTCAAGAAAGGTCTGAGGACAACTCACAGCGTGATCGTAGGCAACTGAGTTGATGACCATGAACTTGGTCAGGTCGTACTTGTACGGAGCGTAGTTCCCGTGCCAGGCCACCACATCGAAGGGGGAGTGTTTCTGAAAATTGAGCAACCATGAACACGACGGAAGAGAGTGCACACAGTCATTTCCAGGCCCCAATTTCTTGAAGAAAACTTGAGTTTGAGATTTTACTCAGCTGAGATTTCTCCCATTGACTCAGTGACGAACTTGAGTAAAATCTCAGCACCGAATCGATGTGAGAAATCGCAGCCGAGCAAAATCTCAAACTCAAGTTTGTTTTGAGAAATTGAGGCCATGGGTATCAGAGTGTTTACTATTGTAATACCAGATTAAGGTATTGTGACGTTAACTATTGCATCACAAGAGTATAGTATTGTGACAGTCAAGTATTGCAATAACAGAGTACGGTATTGTGACGTTCAAGCCGTACCTGTTTAGCAGCAAACAGATGTCCGTGGTACTTGTTGACCACAGTGTAGTCCTCCACAGTCCTGTCCTCATACCACGCAGTCGGAGTCAGGAAGTCACGTGGGTTGGCCAGGCCGTTAGCGCCTAGACATACAGACCACACCATTAGTGTCTAAACGAACATATCACACACTTAGGCCGTGTTTGAATAGCCAACACTCGACCTGTGTTGTCCAAGTCGCACCTGCACAAAGTGATTTACAATCAAACACCCGAGAACGTAACATAAGTGTTGAAGGCACTACTGACCAAACAGAAAAACTGTAGACAGTCACGAGTGCATAGAAGACTATTGTCAGACGTAGATGAGGTAGATCGGGGAGTATCTTTCTGTCGTGTGTTAGAATGACGTCACTATGGTTCTGTTCTTGGGTGTTTGATTTGAATTTCCAGGACATGACACTAGAATTTATTTTATTTATATTTGAATTGGGATTTAGAGCCTGTTTCGAGGATTTAGACACTACCGACACAGCCAGGGGTCTCACCAATGGGTCCGAGGTTGGGCAGGATGAAGTGGTCGTTGAAGACCTCCAGAACGTATCCACGCGTGTCTCCCTGCACTGACACATTGAATCGGATTCCTCGCTACAAACAATAAAACATCACAGTGTCATAATGATAACCTCTGTAGATTTACAATTAATCTATTGTGGCAATGTATTCACCTAGGAAAGCATTCTAAAATATGTCTGATGAAGCGATAAATTAATTTAAATTGACAGCATGTTACAAATGACTAAATTATCTCAAAATGTCAACATTATTAACCTTTCTACATTTTTGTAACAAACTGGCACATAAAAATGTCACATAAGACTGCGCTCATTTACTCATTAAACTAATGGAACGTACAATAGTGAATGATTGACAGCTGTCACTCACCGGGATGACACAGATTTCATTGGGGTCCACCTGCATACGGCCACACTCGGTAGTAATGAACAAGCCTCCTTGCTGCGGGACTGAAATAAACACACATAAAGTTATTCAGTCTCAGAAGAATGGACAGCTAGAATATGGAACTCTTGTCAATTAAGTCTTTCTCTACTGGATCAATTAAAAGCGTAGCTCAACTGGGCAATCAACATTACGAGATTTGTTGTGATTGAGGCAAGGGAGATAATATTGTGCTTTTAAGTGAACACCGTGCTTACCTCCCTTGGATGAAAAATAAATAAATATTTTAGCCTCACCTATCAGGAAGTCTCCATCTGACGAGTAGAAACACCTGTGTGATGAGACAGTGCTTATTATTCACTAATACCATGAGGCAAATACAAGGCAGTCATAGTTTAAATAGGATTCTGTAGTATTTATTGATGCTATTGGTGCTGGTGAATTGAATTACTGCTTTCAACTTTCAAGAAACGTGGACATTTCCAAACAATTGATTACCATTGTTAGGGTCATATAATTTATTACCCCAGCGTGATGTTTCAAAGTGTGACGTATCGAAACGATATCAACCTAGTATGTGGATATCGTACAGACAATTGATTGACGTCGTTGATTCATTGTGACATCACAAATTTGCCTGTCTCAACATAGAATTTGATTACATTTGAAATACCTCGTGAAATACTTTTATTTGCACTCGCTGAAGCTCGTGCAATAAAGGTATTTCACTCGGGACATAAAGTTGATATTAAATAGTAGAACATCGTGTAATATCCTCTATATAGCTGTGGCTTGAATGGTAATAATATTATAATAATATTAATAATCATAATAATAATAACAACAACAACACCACTAAGTGCATCATTCACAACTCACTTGTCCCCCATGGCGGTGTTGCAGGTGTAGATGTAGATGGCGATACCACTGCAGGACTTGGGATCACCAGCTCCACACACCGTGGCCAGACCCTGCATGGACAGCAAACACAGACGGCCCAATCAGCAGAGACTACACTCGTCTACACTAGCCAATCAGCAGAGACTACACTCGTCTACACTAGCCAATCAGCAGAGACTACACTCGTCTACACTAGCCAATCAGTAAAGACATAAAGACTCGTCTACGCCATCAAATTTGGTTTGACAAACTCGATGTTAACAAATAAACTTGTGAATTAATGACTCACCTGAACAAAATCCACCTTGTCCTGAGGGAAGTCAAATGGCTTCCATCTTAGCTGAAATCATAGAAAATATAGATATGACTGAAAATGCCATAGATTGCCTTGGAATGCACATGTAAACCATATAATAAATATAGAAACTAAATCTTCAACAATTTTGAAGTTCTCATAATGACAACACATTAAAAGCAACCCCACCCCAAAATCAGAATACATTAACCATTTCCTTGCTAAAGAAACCACAATTATTGTTTTATAAGGTATCTCTAATTGCCTTCAGCAAAAATAGGGTTAACCATAGGAACTTTTAGGGCAGGTTATAATGACAAGTGCCAGTTTCTATAGCTGAATACATAGACCCACCTGGTTAGGATTGGGGTCCACGGAATCCCAGTCGTGGGTCATATTTCCACGGTCGATCTTCTTGAACGGTTCATGGATGACGGAGGGTCGAACTCGGTACAGCCAGCTAGGATATGAACATAAATGGATTGTCTCCCCTTTAACAGTTTTCAATGTAGAGAACAACTCAATTTATATAGAGCAGTGATTCAGTTGCAATACATTTTATTTCAGACAATTGTCTCGAATGACTAAAACTGAGTAAAAGAGTTTTTGACATTTTGGTAATAATATATGTATTTTAAACATGCCATTTCGGACATTCGGCAAATTGCCGATCGCCGATGGGCAGCAAAAACACTGATAGAGATCAAACAGACATAATGGCAATTTCAGCTGAAAACAAGCCCGAGGTCATCTGAGGTCTGCAGGCCCCAAGCCATGTCCAAGGCAAATAAATTGACCATAAATTATGGAGCACTAATTGTGATTAATCCATCATGGGGGAAGGTTAAATGTTACACATTCTTACCTGCGTTTGTTTTCAGAACGCGGTGCAGTAAACGCTGTCCCTGAAAGCTGCTCTGCATAGAGGCCATACGGACATTCCTGAGGTGTGTTCTACAAAGAGAAGTAATAATAACTCAATTGTAATCTACCTGTTATCAATCAGATTTTGTTAAACTGATATTCAGCCATACCAATCGTGATTTTGTTGATGTTGCCGACATGACTTGCCCTAAAGAGCAGTGTATGCAGGGAGAGGGTTACTACGAGACTTACCTGGCCTTCAGGGAGAGCTCCTGGACACCGTGGATCTTCTGTGGCAAACTCGTTGTTGAAGCCAGACAGATACTGAAACCACATCAAGCCGCCATTACTTTCATATCTCTAAGTCTTTCGATACAGTGCATTATACAGACATGGCAAGAGCCGATATCAGCAGAAAACAATCCTGGGTTCTATTCTGTGGGCCCCCAAGTCATGTTCAGGGTGAATAAATAGAGCCCTAGACAAATAACTTGGTGGATTTCCATCATGCCTAATTATACGTAGACCACTTACTAAAAGAGTGGAGCAATTATGATAGGTTCCGACGGACATTTTTGTCTATTGTTCTGGATTGTTGTTGTTGAATCTTTCATGACTTGCATGCATATATATATGTACTGCTTGACTAGTCTGGATTTCCACGTGCTAGTTCACTTAGAATATTGTGTCGCAGATAAAACAATGATACCCCACTCAGACACAGTATACTGACTCAGAGCTGGCCAGTCCTTGCTTTACCCCTTTAATGTTGAGCGCAAAGCAGGGAAACAACAAGTACCACATTTTAACGTCTTTTGGTACGACGCGACCGGGGATCAAACCCGTGACCTTCCCCACTACGGGCCGAAGCTCTAACCATTGTTCAGCTATTGTTCTGGGCTCTCCCGTATAAAATAGTGCAACTAAGAAAACATGGGTATAGTGTTTCTCAAAGCTTGTATATCTACTATTACTACGAGACCATAAGGATTCTTGTAGAAATCTCTAATACATGGGGCTTGTGCACCGAGAACGCTACAGGGGTAACAATAACGCCTGCCCGCGGGTCAATGGCACTTAAAACCATTGTCGGGCATGCCAACTTCATTTCTGGCGTGCCCTTATGCGTGTTATGGCCCTCTTGATTTTCAATAGTCACTCATTCACACCTCAATGAGGTCTACCTAATGTTCATTTAATGATTATTACCAAGGAAGGTCCCCTATATAAGAATGGACTTGATGCCACTATGAATAAGTTGAGCATTGTTTTTATTACAATAAACAAAAATAATTAAAGTTAAGGGCCCTTAGATATTTACGAGGGCATGTTATTTTCCAGAACAGCGTGCCCTCCTGGCTATCTGAACATTTACGCTTATTTCTACCCCTGCGCTATGGTCTCAGTGGACATGCAAGCTTCAAGAAACGATACCCTGATCTACAAAACAAAGCCATTAATATACTACATGATACCGTCAGTAGTCTGTATTGTACTAGAGGGTGTACGTTAAACTCCATATTCACTCACTAGAGGGAGTTCTGGGGCTGGTCTTGATGATGCAGAGATTGTTGACTATTTGTTCGGACATCATGCTCGACAAACAGTCGCAACTTTCCAACTTGTTTCTGTTCATATACGATGTGCCACATTTCATACTTTGTGCTCGCACCCTCTGATGAGAATATTTCAAAAGCCTAGTTTCATATAATATACCGGTACGGGTTGTTACTACACAATAGTGTCGAACATCTGAATTTGTACGTACCACATCAGAATAGATTAAATTACATGTACATTTACAATTTAGGTCTGTATAAAATGGTATTCTTTTTACTGGAATTGCACAAAACAAACAAAATATCATTTAAAAATAAAATGGTTTAATTTCTGCAAAACTGTAAACATAAAACATATTTGGTACAATATGAACTAGAACATTTTGTACAACAGTACACTTGTGGACAAGGTGATAGATATATACACAATGGAATCGATCTAACCTGAGCATTATAATTCTATGAATGGCATTGAATGCATATGATTATGACCCAATAAAAGCACATTAACACGATACGTCACACTAAAGAATAGATCTAATTTATGAGTACAGTACTACTAATGTTTCAACTGGTGATCTTGTCCTACATTTGCATAAAAACATAAATCTGCTTAGCTCGAGGTTCCTACCCATAAAAAAAGTAGCAAATATTCAGTATGGAAGATAGAGGAATATCGAGCTAATATCTGTTAAAAATCAGTATCATTGATAATCTATACAAAGATGTTTTTTTCTTTCTTAAAAATATTGACATTTTAATGAGCATGATCAGATGAACTTGAAAGATGGTTTGAGCAACCAATAAATCTGTGTGCATCACAGCACGACCAGATAATGTTGGGGTTTATTACTAGAGAATAACAAAAAGCTATTCCTTTCACCAAGTTATTGTCAGGATTACTTCAAGAAATCAGTTGCAAAAGATAAGATAATGAATTGGACAACGCCGACCAAATTACCACAATTAACACAAACAATATAAAAAAAATGGAATGCCTTTACTTTGGCAACAAAAAAAATGTCCCATATTTTCTTATTCCATGCAATTTAATAATGTCATCTGAGAATATTTTCACAAATCTTGGCAGATCCACATGAAATAAAAGTCTCCAGCAAAGACAAAAGTCTTGTGATGTTTAGTCAGCTGTTAAATCTCAGAAGTCTGATTATTTTTTTTCAGATTTCCCATTTGACATCAATCCAACATCACCATGTATAAACAAATGGTCGGCCGAGATGCAAATACAGATGGAACCGATCACATTGCCAATGTCACTCGGGGTTTAGGATGTCACTCAGGGGTTTAGGATGTCACTCAGGGGTTTAGGATGTCCAGCCAATCAGTTTGCTCAGGCTGCAGTAGATTTAAGACAAGTATTTTCATGTTCCAATTCAACCATCATTTTCTCTCCTTTCTCAACGCAATTATTATTGTTCTCCGCAATCAACTCTGACTCCCTTTCCATCGCAACATCTTCATCTTCGTCTTCAACGTCGCTTTTTCCGGATTCCTTCTTCGGCGAGTTCTCATTTTGAATGTCCCACGGCGGTTGAGCCTGGTCAGAAGAGCGACGCAGTGCAAACTTCCACACTCCGAATCCCGACAGCCCGGTGGTAAACCAGCACTTCTCCACCGTGTATAGCCCGTCGTAGCGGTAGCCCTCGTCAGGCGCAAACGGACTGAATGGCTGGAGTTTATATCCGCGGATCACTCTGACTGGATTCCCGGTCTTGATGTTCTCCGACAGCGCGAGATTCCCTCGACTCAGCGCCTGGTCCTTCGACTGCGGAGCTGTACGCAGATTCTTCGGTTTCTGTGATGTCCCCTTTAAATCTCGCCCGCCCTCTCCGGTGTAGGTGAAGCATTCTCCCAGATCGATGTTGTCGTCGTAACCACCTGACAGCGCTATTGAATATGCTCCATCAGGGCCTCCATGGATTCCTGCTACAGTAGGTCTGTGGATGCCATCTCTGCTACACTGGATTCTCATCATCCAAACAGTTCCAACTTCCACTCCAACGATTGGTCCGTAACTGTTTGGTCTTTTCAAGTAGGTTTTTCTTGGCGTGTTTTCTTCATCCTCGTCTTCATCCTGGACACGCCATTCATCACCTGATCCAACAGGGCTGCCCAAGATTCGGGCTGACCGTCTTCTGACGCCATGAATGGAGCCGCAGTTGGAGAGATCCTCGAGTTTGGGCTTTGCACGTGGTGAACTTTCAACAGGTGCTTTAGGCTTCTTTCCCTTCTTAACAACACGTCCTAGAGGCTTAAATGGGTTCACAAGACCCAACTCTGCCAAAATACGACGGTTATCAGCAAGATTCTTCCTTCTTAGTTGCTCGTAGGTAGACATTTCCAGGCGATACTTTCTACTAGCAACGCACAGTTCGCGCCATTCATAACCCCTGACCCGACCTAGTTTATGCTAATATTACAGGTTAAAATAAAACAGCCAATGAAACCACACGATCATTGCCACACCCCCATGGCCCAGTAAGATAGATATTTCGTTACGTGGATTACAGTATCTAATAAATTGGATGTCTTTACGAAACAATTTCTAACGACAACAGCAATATAATGCAGTCAATTTAGACATAGAACAATACAGAGTAATCTACATTGCCATAAATGAAATATTTACACGTAAATCCTGCATGACTTGACGCAACAAGGTGAAGGTCAAAATACGTATGCGGTATTTTCTAGATCTTACGTATAAATAAACATCTCCTCGACTTATTTCACTACATACTACATCACAATATATCTGTTGTACAGTTTACAAATGTGAAACTGGACTGTTATCTCGTGGTTAGCGTGGTAGCAAAGAGTAAAGTTAGTAAATAAGACAAACCTTCAGCTCCGCCGCCATTTTGAAAGGTGATGAAGTCACGTGTCTATATTTTCACACCTGAGAATATAAAATTAATTATTATTAAATATGTGACATCTGTTTGTGAAGTTGACATTCATTATCTTGAATTGTATGTAAAATTATATGTTTTTATCTTTGAAAAAGTTAAACGGCCTTGAATTAAGGGGACCTCACCTTCCCTAATATTTCCCGTCGATTCTTCTACAAGAACTGAGAAGAACGTCTAGACGTTTGTTTATGTGTTTATTTTCTTGCACACCGTTAGATGAGTTGTGATTTGCATTATTTTCCAGCTCACGTATTTGCATAATTCATAAAGGTTAGTATTTACACGTGCGTGGGCGTCCTAGCGACATTCACGGGTAACAGGTGATTACATGTTGCTGATTTCGTGATTACCACTGATTACCAGATCACGTTTTTGCAATGTTTACCAGTGTTTATAGTTTACTGTTATTGATAACGTGACGAAGGTTAGTTTCTGCCTCGTTTATTGTTGATCCGTACATTTATTCGTTGCTATAGGTTATTGATAAAATGCTTTGTGACATGCAATTCTATAACTTTGTGATTACTGTTGTGTACAATGTCATTGAGTCGACAATGTTTACTGTTATCAGCTGGTGTATCCAATGGTCCGTATCCATTTAGGTGCACGAGTACTGTT
This sequence comes from Lepetodrilus galriftensis, assembly GCA_032361785.1. Lineage (NCBI taxonomy): Eukaryota > Metazoa > Mollusca > Gastropoda > Lepetellida > Lepetodrilidae > Lepetodrilus > Lepetodrilus galriftensis. The sequence goes on from JAUTBZ010012122.1 coordinate 20,116, forward strand.
ATTAAACCAGGGGCGGATCCAGACTTTCAGGTTAGGGGGGGGCTCAAAGTGTATTTTAGAGGGGGCTCTTAATTTCACCATAAT
>JAUTBZ010012233.1:0-42800 GCA_032361785.1 Lepetodrilus galriftensis
GCAAATTATAATAGTCCTGGTCAATTGGTGATTTCGGGCTCCGTTAAAGGAATCAATGAAGCTGTAGAAAAATTAACCGAAGCTGGTGCTAGAAGAGCCATTGTGTTAGTTGTTGGAGGTGGTTTTCACTCGCCATTTATGGAGCCTGCTAAAGCCGAATTGGAGAAAGCTATTGAAAATACTACTTTCTTAGCCCCAATATGTCCGATTTATCAGAATGTAACTGCTTTGCCATCCACAGATCCTGATGAGATAAAAATGAATCTAATCGCTCAACTGACAGCGCCTGTAAAATGGTCTCAAACGGTTCAGCAAATGATTAAAGATGGTGTTGTAGAATTTGTAGAATGTGGTGGGAATGGTAAGGTTTTAAAGGGTCTTATCAGAAGAATTAATCGGGATGTTCCTACAAATTCATTGTAGTGGCTTGATTCTACCTAAAAAAGCGAGTATCTTAGCTGCATATTCTTCCCGAATTTGAGAATTCCCCTAAAATCTATGATTAGAATCCGCATCAAACAAGGGTGAGGTGATTGGCATAACTCTCTGAATTAGAGCATGTCAGGATTCTCAAAACAACAAATTATGAAGAAGAAACCAACTGTAGGCGCTAGCTTGCTTTCCGTACCATTTTTGATGGATCCTTATTTTAGACGTTCAGTCATTGCGATCTGCGAACATAACGACATGGGAAGTATTGGACTCATCTTGAATAAAAAATTAGATATCGGAATCAATGAATTAATTGCGGACTTTCCAGAATTCGAAGCGGTCGTTCATTACGGAGGTCCTGTTCAGACAGATAGTATCCAATACTTGCATAGAGTAGGGGATTTGTTGGAAGGGAGTACTAGAATTGCACAAGATGTTTATTGGGGCGGTGACTTCGAAAGTTTAAAATTTCTAATAGAAAAAGAATTAATTAAACCAGATGATATCCGATTTTATGTTGGATATTCTGGTTGGTCTCCAGGACAATTAGGGGAAGAAATGGAAGCCAATTCATGGGTCGTCGGTGACCTTTCTGCAAACTATCTATTTAAAATTCATCCTGAAGAAGTTTGGTCCAAAGCCATGGAACAAAAAGGCCCAAATTTCAAAGTCATAGCACAAATGCCTAATGAAATGCTGTTGAACTAATTTGATCCCCTTTTTTAATAGTGGACTTATAGAAAAAAATGTTTTGTTTGTTTGGTTGCGAAGTGCTACCACAATGCAAGCAAAATGAATGTTGACCTTTAATATCCATATTTCAGGGTATTAATATTACATTTATTTTTTTTGCAAACGAAACAGATTACCCACTCTAAAATCGCATAGAACCTATTTACTAGCATTAGAAATAAGTATTGTCACCACTTTTTAAAAAATAGCAATTTTAAATATTCGCGAATTGGAATCAACCCGTAACCAATATATACCTTTGGCAAGATTGCTTACATCAAGTTCCGTATTCGTTTGAAGTTTTTGCGCAAGTACTTGACGGCCAAAAGAATCATAGAGTGTTGCGGTCTGCTGATTTTGATGATTTAGTTGGATGATAATTTTTTCGTTTGTGGGGTTTGGGAAGATATTTAATGCCTGACTAAAAAATGGTTTGGTGGAGACAATGGAACAAGTCGTGCTCAAATACTTTTCAACAATCGACATTTGAACTCTGTCTGCACCATTTGCTTTTTGCTCTATGGAAAGTGGATAATGCTCTGGATCATCCCCATCGCCCCACCAAGGACCAGCCGCCCAATAAGTTCCATTGATACAATTATCTTGAATGTGTTTTAGGAAATTTTCGAGGGTTACTAGCCATCTAGCGTCATCATCTGGTACACCATATTCTCCAATAAAACCTTTAAAATTATTTTCCTTTAGCCAATCAATAAAAGGTTGAACACGCTCAGCACCAGAAGTTTCCGTTGCATTTTCTTCATCATAACTACCTTGATATCTACCTGAAGCATCTTCATCAAAATAAACATGTGCTTCGAATATTAAATTATGGGAAGGGTCAACTAAGTTCTTTAAATTGTCGCTTTCGTCTGGCCATCTTTCTGCTGAACTATAGCTGTCACCACCAACTACAATCATAGTTTTAGCGTCCACTGTTCTTATTCCATTTAAGATTTCTTGAGCAATGTTGAACCAATGATCCGTATTATTCATATCGTAAGGTTCATTCATAATGCCATAACCCCAGATATTGGGGCTGTCTTTGAGTTCCGTTGCTAGCTTGGTCCATAAATCTTTTATGTGTGCGATAGTGACTATGTTGGAGCCGATGAGTTCATCTGTATTGTTAATTCGATACCTTGCGGAATTATGTAAATCCAATAAAATTTTAACTTCATGCTTCGCCGCAATTTTAATAAAATGTTTAATTCTTACAAGTTCAATTGGGTCTAATGGACCGCCAAGTTCATGCTGTATTCTTTCCCATCTAAATGGAAATCGAACAAGCTTTAAGCCTTTTGAACTGAAATATTCTAGTTCGCTTTCCAAAGGATACGTGTAATGTTGGTTATAAATTCCAGGCATGTTCTCTTCGCCAAACTCGGCACAGGCTAGATTAACACCAAAAGGGGCTTGGGAAAAGGAAAAAAAAGATAATGTAAGGAAGAAGAAAATCGGGGTAAAATTTTTCATAGGTCTTTATTTTACAAAGCATTAGAAAAGAGGGCTGGTACTATAAATACGTCTTAAATTGTATTTTCCCTATGTCTGTGTTTCTTGAAGTATTGTAATATAGGGTATTTTGGATTGAATTCAAAATAAATATTTTGATAGCTAAATTCTAATTTTGAGTAAATAAGATGTATTTTTGAGACATGAAAAATATTTTTATATTCGCATTTTTTGTTCTCTTTGTAGCTTGTAAGAATTCTAAAATCCAGGAAGGTACTTCTGTTTTTAGAAAGGACTTTACTCAAGAAGAATTAAAAATTATTAGCTTATCGAAAGAGATAATAAAAGAAACTTATTTTGGTACTTTTATTACTATCGACGAAAAAGGTCAACCAAGAGCAAGAGTGATGGAGCCTTTTGCGCCAGAAGAAGAATTTATCATTTGGTTGGCAACAAATCCCAAAAGTAGAAAAGTTAATCAAATAAAAGCCAATTCAAATACCACTTTACATTATTTTGATAAGGATAATTTGGGCTATATTTCCCTTATGGGAAAAGCCTATTTGGTGAATGATATGGCGATTAAGGAAAGTAAATGGAAAGACGGTTGGGAGAATTTTTATCCAAATAAAGAAAAGGATTATCTGTTGATAAAATTTATACCGAATACTATTGAGCTAATTAGTATTCCAAAAAAATATACAGGCGATTCGATTACGTGGAAGCCACATCAAGTGATACTTCGGAATTAATAATTTTATTTTAGCGTCAGAATATTTGCCCAAGTGCGATTTAACAAAGTACTTCGAGCTTCCACTGAAGTCCAAGCCATATGCGGCGAAATCAAACAATTTTCTAATCCAAATAAAGGATTGTCCTTTTCTGGTGGTTCATTGGCTAAGACATCTAGTCCAGCTCCTGCAATAACTTGATTTTTTAGGGCTTGCGCTAAATCTGATTCATTGACCAAAGGACCACGAGCCGTATTAATCAATAGGGCAGAGGACTTCATTTTGGATAAAGATTCCAAGTTAATAAAGTGCTTGGTGTCAGAAGTAAGAGGAGCATGTAATGATAAAACATCACTCTTCTTAAGTAAGTCACCCGTTGAAACCATTTGGATATCTAGTCCTAAATTATCATTGGAACGATTAAAAGCAATGACTTTCATTCCAAAAGCTAAAGCGATTTCGGCAACCTTTCTACCGATATTTCCAAGTCCAAAAATGCCCATTGTTTTTTGCGAAAGCTCTTCCCAAGGAGAAAGAAAATAACAAAAATCTGGGCTGTTGCTCCAATCTAAGTTGGATACACTTTGACTATGCTTTTCGACCCGATTAGTCAAAGCTAATAATAAGGAAAAGACCTGTTGGGCAACTGCATTAGAACTATAGCCAACTACATTCTTAACTAGCACACCTTGCTTGTTCGCAAATTCAATATCAATATTATTAGTGCCAGTCGCTGTGATTGCAATCATTTTTAGATTTGGTAATTGTTGAATCACTGAAGCATTCATGTCAATTTTATTCATGATAATAACCGTTGCATCTTTTGCACGTTGGACGACGAGTGCTGTCGGAGTTCGGGCATAAACAGTCAATTCTGCAAATGCTTTTCCGCTTTTATCTTTCGTTAAAATTTGCCAATCTAAGTCACCAGGATTCAATGCATGACCATCTAAAATAACTATCTTTTCCATGCTAACTATTTTTTATTAATCAAGAAAAAATTACTGAAAAACAATGGCAACTTTATCATCCACTTTAGATAAGAATAAAGCCAATGCATTCTTTTTATCTGCATCTAATTCGTAACGAATTTGATGTTTAAAGTAATTATTCAAATCAAAATTATTGGTCGGACTAGGCATTAAAGCGATAAGTTGTGGAATCATCTCTAGCCCATGCTTAAGTGCAGCATTAAAAGAATTTACAAATTCTTCAGGTAGCTTTTTTCGAGAGACCCAAGCTGCAAATACAAAAGGTAAGCCAGTCATCTCTTTCCAAATCGCTCCCAAATCATATTGGTATTTGTATTTTTCCGAAAGGTCAAATGCCCGATCTCCAATCACTAATCCTGCTGTATCTCCTTGAATATCAGCGATATACCCTTCTTTGGCTGTTAGTAGCTCTGGACTATGTTTCCAATATTCTTTTAATAATACTTGAGCTAATTGGACAGAAGTTCGGGAATGGAAATCTAAATATAAACGCTTCACTTCATTCATCGGCACATCACTATAAATCATGACCGTCCGAACAGGACCATCTGCTCCGATGCAATAATTGGAAAGAATAGTTGGATTAGGAATGTCAGCAATAGCGACAACCGGAATCAATCCCAAGTCAACTTCCCCAGCAATAAGCTTGCGAGCACACTCCGAAGGAATGTCCAAACTAATATCCAATTGGTCATTAAGTTCACTTTGAAAAATCCCATACAAAAATGGTTTCGTATTCAAATAACTAACAGCCGTAACTTTTAATTTTTCCATTTAGCGATCCTTTTTGATCGCATATCCGCGATACTGAGTATCTTCTTCAAAGAGTTCTTCTGTGTAATCCTTTATTACCTCATACAACGTATTTCGCTCTATAGCTTTGCGCCCAACGAGACGAATAGAATTAACAATTTCTGCTGTGGTCATCGCCGGAGTTTGTTCTTCCGAACCAGCCATTGTATAAATTTTGGTTGTATCATCAATGGTTCCATCCATGTCATTTACACCGAAAGCTAAAGACATTTGAGCCGTATCTCTACCGATCATTGGCCAATAGGCTTTGATGTGCTGGAAGTTATCTAAGAAGATTCTGCTGATTGCGTAATTGCGTAAATCTTCAATGGTATTTACTTCTGGTACATGAGACATTTGATTATTTTTATTCCTAAATTTCAATGGAATAAATGCCATGAAGCCGCCAGTTTTGTCTTGTAATTCACGCAAGCGATTGAGGTGATCCACCCGATGGGCAAAGGTCTCAATATGACCATATAAAATTGTAGCATTGGAGCGCATGCCCATTTCATGCCATATTTCATGAATCTCTAACCATTCTTCAGTGGAGCATTTTCCTCCTGCGATTTGGTCTCGGATCTCTTTATCAAAAATCTCCGCACCACCACCTGGCATAGAACCCAAGCCCGCAGCTTTCATCCGTTCCATTCCTTCTCTATAAGAGATTTTTTCTTTCTTGAAAATATAGTGATATTCAACAGGAGTCAGGCCTTTAATATGTAGGTCTGGGCGGTGCTCCTTAATTCGACGAAATAACTCCTCATAAAAAGGGACATCATATTGAGGTAAAACGCCTCCTGTAAAATGCACCTCTGTAACAGGTTGGTCATCATATTTTTTGACGATGTCCATCATCTGGTCCATGTCCAATTCCCAACCATCTCCTCTATTTTTAATCTTCCGAGAATAGGCACAAAAATCACACGAATAGACACAAACATTTGTCGGTTCTATATGAAAATTCTTATTGAAATAGGTGTTATCCCCATTCTTTACTTCCCGAATATGATTGGCCAAAACGCCTAAATAACTGAGGTCTGCATGTTCATAAAGATACAAAGCATCCTCCGTTGAAATACGCTCATTAGCAAGGACCTTTTTGGATATTTGGGTTTCTTTTTCCGAAAGGGAATTATCCTGAATGAGTATGTTTATTGCTTGATTAGCTGCCATAGTTACTTAATTTGGTCGCAAAATACGCTTTAGTGGGGGAGTAATCATTATTCTTTGCAGAAAAAATCAATTTGAATTAAAGAAAGACAATTTGATATTATTTCTGATTCCTAGTAGACAATTTCAATTTGAAGATGTTTGAATAAGTTTTGTATTATTTGGGTAAAAAAAAGATTCCTATTTGTTGATAATTTAGAAAGAAAAGGAAAAGAAAGTTTTGGGTGTTGCATTTTCTTTATTTATTACTTATTTTTGTGATAATATAAATCGAATAGTATTGAGACATTATTGTTATTTAGTTGTATTAAATAGCGGACACTTATCAAAACTATCAAAATCTACAAACATGATAAATCGAATTTTACTCCTTATTCTATTAACTTTTTCGATACATTTACTTTATGCACAATGCGATTTTACCGCTCCTTATTCCGCAGGTTTTGAAGACGGAGGAGATCTAGATGCGTGCTGGATTCAATCAACTATAGATGATCTAGATTGGGAAGTAAAGACAGGTTCTTCATCCTATAGTGAAACAGGGCCAGAATCTGCACATGGAGGTACCTATTATATCCATATGAATCCGCCTTCACAAAGTAATGGGCAAAAGGCTATTATTTTTTCGCCAAACATTGATCTAAGTATGATGACCAATCCATACTTGGGGTTTTATTATCATATGTTTGGTGAAGGTATGAATCCAGATGGTTCCGTTGAGGTTGACATCACTAACGATGGCGGTGTCAATTGGACAAACGTTTGGACGAAAGTAGGTAGTCAAGCTAATAATTGGCTATCTTCAAATGTCGATTTATCAACTTATAATGGTGTTGTTAAATTCAGAATAACGGCAACTATTTCATCTGGTACCTATTGGCTAAATCATTTTGCTATAGATGATTTTTCTGTAAAAGAAACACCTAGCTGTCCAACTCCAACAGAATTAATAGCCACGAATATTTCCCCAACAGGTGCGACATTGAGTTGGGTTGAAAATGGTTCAGCAACGATGTATGATGTGGAAATTGGGGATGCAGGATTTACACCAACAGGGACTCCTACTTATGATAATGTAAGTAATAGTTATAACTGGATGGATGGTAGTTCTATTCATGATTTTGAATTTTATGTTCGGGCAGATTGCGGAGCAGATCAAAGTGACTGGGAAGGTCCTTTTTTGATAACCACACCGGGAACTTGTGGCTCCTATAAGATCGTAATGGAGGATCAGAACCCTCCATATAACCAAAATGCTAGTTCCCTAAGAATTTACCGTAATGGGGTGCTGTTTGTCACTAGGTCCTTTCATTTTACTAATGAAATAACAATTCCATTAGATGTTGATGATATTATTTCTTGTGATTATCAGCCACAAGGAGGACCAAGTTCGAACCCTGAGTACAATGAATATTTTGTTTATAATCAAGATGGTATTTTGATAGCCTCTGAAGGAGATAATGGTACTGTGCCAACGGATATAGGGGACTATACTATCCCCACGGGAATTGTCGCTTGTCAAGCTTGCGCAATGCCAGCACAATTAGAAGCCGTAAATATGACTGCCACAGATGTGGATTTAACTTGGATTGAGGTAGGCGCTGCTACTGTTTGGGAAGTAGAATGGGGTGCTGAAGGTTTTGCGCAAGGAACAGGTACAATGGCTACAGGATTGACGTCTACATCTTATCATGTGGCAGGCTTAACTTTACAAAATAATTATTCGTGGTATGTGCGATCTAATTGCGGTAATGGCGTGTATACGGATTGGTCTGGACCTCATACATTTACATTGGTTCCTCCGCCAAGTAACGATGATTGTACTAACGCAACAGCTCTGACTATCAATACGGATCTTTCTTGTACAAGTACAACGAGCGGTACCGTTTATGGAGCAACACAATCTGCTCAATCAATGGGGGATTGTTGGGGAGAGGAAGACGATGATGTCTGGTATTCATTTGTAGCGACGAGTACTTCTCATGCGATTCAATTCCAAAATATTGCTGGTTCTTATACTAGTTTACAACAATCCCTGTGGGAGGGTTCTTGTGCTGGATTAACTTATGTAGATGGTACTTGTTTTTCTGGCAATAATCTTGTTTCTGGGTTAACAATTGGAACAACATACTATATTCGTGTTTTTACTTATACTGATTTACCTCAAAATACGACTTTTGATATTTGTGTAGGAACGCTTGGAGCTCCGCCAAGTAATGACTTATGTAGTGGAGCGACACCTATAATTGCGAATACCCCAGGCAATTGTACCATGATGAGCGTTGATTTGTCAAATGCAACTATGGATGATAAGACTAGTTGTTATTATTCTGAACGTGCGGGAGTTTGGTACACATGGGTTGCAACTAGCGAAGGTCTTTCGTTTCAATCTGGTACAAATGAACCGGGATTAGCGGTGTTTGAAGGAAGCTGTGGAACTTTAACCGAATTGGGCTGCTTGTATAGTTATAATGGACAAGGCGGGATTATTTCTGGATTAACGATTGGTAATACTTACTATTTATATATCTGGGATAATGACTTTTTTACGACAGTAGATTTTTGTATAGAAGAGACAGAAAGCTTTAATGATGAGTGTGGACAAGCAATTGCCCTTACGGTAAATGCGGATTTGAATTGTACAGATGTCACTATTGGTTCAACGGTTAATGCCACACAAAGTATGAGTGGTTGTTATGGAGGTGGAGGTCCTTTTGGAAACGCTGCATATGATTTATGGTATTCATTTGTGGCAACTTCTGTTACACATCTGGTTCAACTGACGGACTATAACCCGATTGATGATAGTTGGGTTGGGGCTTACTTTGAGGTCTTTTCTGGAAGTTGTGGGACATTGAATTCAATGGGTTGTAATACCGGTAGTGATATAGCTATTCTGCCGAACTTGACTCCTGGAGATACTTATTTTGTACGAGTTTATTCGACATCCGAAGATGGAGGGGATGATAGAATGGATTTTGAGATTTGTGTAAGTACTGGACCGCCGCCGCCAGCTAATGATAATTGTGAAGGTTCTGTAAGTTTGACAATGAATGCGGATCTTACTTGTACTAATGTTTCGAGTGGTACTATTGTTGGAGCGACTCAGTCACCACAATCCAATTTGTGTTCTGGAGCTGAAGATGATGATGTCTGGTATTCTTTTGAGGCAACGTCAACTGCACACAAAATTGATTTATCAAATATTCAGGGATCTACCACTAATTTAGAATTCTCTATTTGGGAAGGTATCTGTCCAACTTTAAGTCTGTTGCCAGGTTCGTGTTATAGCAATAATTCATTAACATTTGGGACGATAGTTGGGCAGACCTATTATGTTCGAGTTAATACTAGTACATACACATGGGGACAAACCACTACTTTCGATATTTGCGTAAGCACCCCTCCTGTGCCTCCTACAAATGACATTTGTGATGGCGCGTACTTGGTTGCTGTAAATCCAGATCTTAGTTGTACCGAACAGACTAGTGGAACTCTTGAATATACTACTCAGTCTCCAGAAGCGGCATATGCATGCTCTGGAAATGAAGACGATGATGTTTGGTTTCAGTTTGTAGCGACGAATTCTTATCACAGAATAAAAATATCAAATACAGGTGGAAGCCCTAGCAATTTGAGACACTCTGTTTGGGAGGGTAGTTGTCCAGGTGGACTAACCTTACTTCCTTTATCTTGTAGTGATTCTCCTTTAGAGCAAACTGTAACGGGATTGACTGTAGGTAACACCTATTTCATAAGGGTTTACTCTTCGGGGTCTCAACAAGAAACTACCATCTTTGATATATGTGTCGGCGTTCCACCGACACCACCGGTAAATGATAATTGCAATCAAGCGATTGCTCTGACCGTTAATGCCGACCTTAATTGCGACGTATTTACAAGTGGAACAGTGGCCAATGCGACACAATCGCCACAAGACAATTCCTGTTATGGAGACGAAAGTGATGATGTTTGGTATTCTTTCCAAGCAACTGCATCAGAGCAAATCATTCATATTTTTAATGTTACAGGTAGTTTTACTAACATGTATCACTCTGTTTGGAGTGGTACTTGCCCTGATGGCCTAGTGAGACTAACGGGTTCTTGTAGCAATGGTAATACACAGACCTTAACGGGATTGGTTGTTGGTAACATCTATTACATTCGAGTTTATTCCTACGGTACTAATCTAAATATTACAAATAGTTTTGACATTTGTGTAGGTACAACTCCACCACCTCCAGCAAACGATGATTGTTCTGGAGCTACACCTTATACGGATGCATTTACAATGTATGCCCCTGGAATGTGCAATGGTACACCAAATAATATTGATTTAGTTGGTGCTTTAGAAGATACAGGAAATGACAATCCTTCCTGTGATAGTTATAACAATTATGGCGTCTGGTATACTTGGACCGCCACCAGTAGAGGTTTGAAGTTTGATTCAGGAGCTGGGCTTCCAGGTTTAGCGGTCTATGAGGCTGGTACTTGTGGAACTTTGGTTCCAGTCGGATGCCTTAATAATAAAGATGGTTTTATCACAGGACTTACAATAAATAACGATTATGTTTTCTTCATTTGGGATGAGACTATTAATAATCAAGTCTCTTTCTGTTTGGAAGAATACACACCTGCAGTGAATGATGATTGTGCAGATGCCATTGATTTGACAGTTGGGGAATATGGAACTTGTCCAGCCAATCAAATGACCATTGATGCGACCAATGCCGTTGATGATGGAACTTTGCCTTGTGATTCTTATTTGGATAATAATGGTGTTTGGTTTTCTTTCATCGCACCTTCCAGTAAAGTTATTATTAATTATACAGCTGGTACTGCTACGGGTAATCCAGGTGTTATTTTGTATAACTCTTGTGGAGGATCTATGGTGTCCGGTTCTTGCCAGAATAATCCACAAGATGGATTAGAACAGCTTAATGGATTGCTGGTTGGTAATACTTATAAGCTTTTGTTATGGTTTGATGGTGCCGCTAAAGCGGGTACTTTTGACATCTGTTTGGAAAGTCCACCAGCACCACCGATAAATGATGTTTGTTCTGGAGCTATTGAATTGGTCTTAGACCAGACAGCTTGTGGCGCAAATAGCATTGTGGGTATTTCAAATTTAGGAACCAATGACTCTGGAGCAGGTACTCCATCTTGTGGAAGTTATACAAATTCGACCCAATATGGAGACCTATGGTACACCGTGACAATTCCACAAGAAGAAACTTCTGTTGTATTTGATATAAATAATATCAATGGAATGAATAGCCTAGCAGGTGCCTTGTATAGTGGAACTTGTGGCAACTTGACGGAACTTGCTTGCAACGAAACAGCAGCTAACTGGCCTTGGGACGCAACAGGGATAGTTGTACCAGGCGAGACTTACTTTTTGCGTATTTGGGATTATAATAATAATCAAGGTGGCACTTTTGACCTCTGTGGCTATTATGATAATACTTGTCCTAGTGCTTCTTGGTTAGCTGTCCCTTCTGGTTTTGATGCCGTTACTTCTTCTGGAAGTTGTGTGGATGGTGATTGGACGCATTTTTATACTGGTGATCGTATTTTGCTTTCGCTAAAATTAGCTGGAACAGGGGCAGTCGTACCTGATAATGCAATAACGTTGGATCCCGATGGAGTAGCTAATGCTTTTTGGGTGGATGCGACGACAGGAAATTTCGTCGATAATGGATTAGGGGCTGCATTTATGTCTAGAAAATGGGAGGTAAATCCAACTACACAACCTTCTTCACCTGTAGGCGTAAAGTTCTATTATACAGGAACAGAATTCACAGCTGTGAATACCTTGATTTCTGACCATGGTGGAACTCCTTTGGCTGCTCATACTCAGTTGAGAATGTTCAAAATTTTGAATAATACAGATCCTTTTTCTGTAGCTACTTTAGCAAATGCGGATGGACAAGAGTTGGCACATGGTGATACACCTTCCTTATCAACTTGGACACATGCTTATGGGTTTGGGGCTCATATTGCAGAATTTGAGGTTGCAGGTTTTTCAGGTGGAGGAGCAGGTGGCTCTTCTGCTGGCTCTCCTTTGCCAATTGAATTAGTTGATTTTGTTGGTTATGAAAATGGGAATTACAATATTCTAGAATGGAAATCAGAAACAGAACGTAATACGAAAGAACACCTCATCGAAAGATCCGAAAATGGAATTAATAATTTTACGGAGATAGGAAAAGTAGAAGCAGCAGGTAATAGTAATATTCAGCAATCTTATACTTTCACGGACTTTGAACCAATGGACTTAGCCTACTATAGATTGCGTACTGTTGATTTGGATGGTTCCTTTTCTTTTTCTAATATGATTACTATTAATCGGAAAACGAAATTTGGTTTCGTAAGCGTTCATCCAATTCCTACAAGTGATAGATTGGCCATTACCTTTAAAATGGATAAGTCCAAAAAGGTATTATTAACAATTGTGGATATTTTAGGGCAAACGGTTAAGACCCAAGCAATTCAACCGATAAATGGAATTAATTCGATTATTATTGAGCTTTCTGAATTGAAAGGTGGTACTTACTTTGTCAAACTGAATAATGGCACTAAACAGATCACACAACGAATTATTAAAGTGAATTAAAATAGGTAATTCTTGAATAGAATAAAGGGATGAGCAAGTGTGTTCATCCCTTTTTCTATAAAATATCATTAGTAAAGCTTATTGGATCCTTTCTTTTTATTTCTCTTCAGCAGATGCTTTAGATAGATAGAAATAGGTATTCTATATAGAATAGATTAAATTTGCATAAAAGAAAGACAATTGATTTCGATTCTCCTACCTATATATAATTTCAGCGGCAGAAAGTTGGTGGAATCCTTGCATAAACAAGGACTTGATTTGGCGGTGCCTTTTGAGATTATTTTGGTGGACGACCATTCGCCCAATCCAATGGAAGAGAATGCTAGGGTTGATGATTTGGATTATGCTTCTTATTTTTACCTTGCGGAAAACAAAGGGCGATCGAAAGTCCGAAATTGGTTAGCAGAACAAGCAAAGTACCCATTTTTGCTCTTTATTGATGGTGATATGGAACTGGAAAAAACTGATTTTCTGGAAGCCTATGTGAAGTGCCTTGCGGCGAAAAGGGTGATTTGTGGTGGGCATTATTATCAGGAGCTTGCGCCAAAAGAAAACCTAAAATTGCATTGGCATTATGGACGAAATAGGGAAGTGCGTTCTTCAAAATTTCGAAACAAACAACCATATCAAAGTTTTGTGCCGTCTAATTTTATGATAGAGAAAGAGGTGTTTCTTGACATTAAATTTGACGAAGGAATTAAAGGCTATGGACATGAAGACACTTTATTTGGATCTGTACTCCAAAAAGAAGGAATAGAAATATTACATCTAGATAATGGTTTGTTGCATGCTGGCCTAGAGGACGAATGGAACTTTATGAATAAGGTTGATGTTGCTATCTTGAATTTAATAAAATTAGAAAAGCAACATGGTTTTAAGGAAACAAAAATACAACAAGCAGCTCATAAATTTAGCTTCTTGAAACCCTTGTTTTATTTAGTACCAACTAGCTTTTTGCGCAAGCTAATTATTAAAAATAGAAATCTTAAAATATTAGATATTTATAAGTTGACCACATACTATAGAAACAAATAGATATGGATAAAAGTAAGCAGGACCTTCTTGTACGATCGAATCGAATTCTAGAAGCTTTTCCGAATCGGTTAGAAAAAGATGTTCGCGTTGTAATAGAATTATTAACTACTAGAAATTTGACCATAGCTCATCCTTCTTTATCATATAAAATGAGGGTGGATAACGAACCAATTATATTACCAGGTCGGATTTATTGTGAATATCCTAAGAACAAAACTGGTAAGAATAATCTAACGCCCGTACAACAAGTTATTTTGAGTTGTCTTTATCTCAGACACCATGATGGATATGTGCGACAGTTTCAGTTGGAATGCTTGATTGATAATCAGGAAAGTTTTGTAATTCCGTTTAAATTTCAGTTAATAGGTGAATACATAGTAGAAATATTAGACGATATTTACGAGCAGCATTTAACGGAAGAATCTTTAGTTGCTTTTCAGCATTTCATGGTTGAAAATCCAGCTTATTGGGAAACGACAAAAAGAAGAATTGTTAGCTACTGGAATGAATTTTATCGGATAAGAAAACGGGGTTATCGCACATTTGAATTGCCGTTTGAAAACTATATCGGTAAAAAGTTAATTGAAAGACTTGACAAGAAGTAGGGTTAAGATTTAAACTGACCAATATATCGATCATATTTCTTTTGAAAAATATCATCAATAGTGATGAGGATTCCTGTTTCTTCTACGTCTCCAAAATCATTGTTTAGAGCGCTACCAAAAGTTTTCATAGTGGAAGATAAGTTCATATAGCTATTGATAAGCGGAGGGATGCCTTCGCCACGTTCGCGCACAAAATAACTTAGTGCTTTATGGCCTTCTTTGTAGGTTTTTCCATCAAACATATCTTTATAATGCTCCCAATCATAGGAACAAGTCAAAGGCTCTATTGGAACGACTAATTTATCTTTGTCTGGAAAGAAATAATGCATAAAGTGGAGTAGGGCATCACGCGCTTCTTTATTGTAGCTAGGATACATGGTTACTTTTCCAAACAAGTAGGCAATGTCTGGATTGGCATGAACGATAGCGCCAAGTCCATCCCATAGATTGTCTAAAGCAAAAATTCCGTGCCTAGCGCTCCCTCCTTTTGACTGATACTTAGGTTGGATCCATGAACGACCAAGTTCTATTGTTTTAGGAAGGTAATCCACGACAAATTCTTCCGAAAAATCAAAGTAATGAAGTGTGGATAGTTCAAATTTAGCTTTCTCCGTATTGTAAGACTCCGCACATTTAATAAAACGATAGCCACCAACAATTTCTTCATCCTCCGGATTGAGTATAATCATCTGACTATAGCACCGCTCAGATGTATCATAGTCATCTATGTCTAATTCTAATCCAGTACCACCACCAGCTTCCCCAAAAGACAATTCTCTCAGCCGGCCAATTTCTCTAAGAACATTGGGTGCGTTATGTCCATCAATGATATAGATTTCATTATCGAGTTTATTCGTATTCCCGATATATCTATCCGGAGTTAGCTCCTTTCGGAGAATGAATTTATCTATGGGAGGTATTAGTTTAGCCACAAGTTACTATTTCGTTTGTCGTATTGCAAAAATACATAAACTAAGCAGAAATTCGATTTTTTAGGGAATAAACCTTCTTTTTAACCCAATTTGCCCATGCTTTATCCTTTTTTGAGGAATCAAATGTGCTTGCTGGGAGTATTTCCCCAAAAACTAAGGAAATCGTTTTATCTCTTTGCTTGTACATTTCATCTGCCAAATACATCATTTCGATATTGGCCTTAACGCCGATGAATTCTCTAAAATTGGAAAGTCGATAGAAAAAATTAGAAAGCTTCCCTTCTACATAGACAGGCACGACAGGTTTATTATTCTTTTTGGCTTGCGATACAAAGGTTTTTTTCCACTCTAGATCTTCAATCTTTCCTTTTTTTCGACGGCTGACCAATCCCGCTGGAAAGATAAATATCGCTTGATCACTAGCGAATAGCTCACCGATTTGCTTGAGGGATTCCTTCGCTGTTTTTCCATGTTTGTTGACACCCTGAAACATCATGCTAATATTCGTAATGTTCAACAAAACATCATTGACAATGAATTTAATATCTGGACGAATGGCATGTACTTCATGAACGATTGTCATGGCATCCATGCCACCCAGTGGATGATTACAAACAAAAAGGCACCCCCCTTCTTTTGGGATATTTTCTAAACCATAAGACTTGACGGTTATATTATATTTGTTGACTACGGCAGTACAAAAATCTTTGCCTTTCATGTCTCGAAATTTCCACATAGCCTCATTCACATCCTTTTCGTGAGTGATTCTTTTGATATATCTGATGACGAAACTGGGCATCCTTTTTAGGAGCTTTGGATTTTTGTCAGCAATGACTTTTTCTATGTTTATAAATTTCTTCATGCTATCGAATTACTCAGCTGTAATGCTTGCCCAAAGTAGATCTTTTAATTCTTCCAACCCTTTATGAGCAACAGAAGAAATAAAAATATTAGGAATTCCTTTCGGTAAATCTTCCTTGAGCATTTCTTCTAATTCTTTATCAATTAAATCAATTTTTGTGACCGCTAAAATTTTTGGTTTGTCTAATAATTCCGGATTAAACATTTTTAATTCATTTAACAGAACCTCATAATCTTTTTTGATATTGTCAGAGTCCGCTGGCACCATAAATAATAATACGGCATTCCGTTCAATATGCTTTAAGAATCTAGCGCCTAGGCCTTTTCCTTCATGTGCTTTTTCAATAATACCTGGAATATCTGCAATGATAAAGGAACGACTATCTCTGTACGGAACCATCCCCAAATTTGGCGTAAGCGTAGTAAAAGGATAATTTGCAATCTTGGGTTTAGCAGCCGAAACCACTGATAATAGGGTAGATTTGCCAGCATTTGGAAATCCAACTAAGCCTACATCCGCCAATACTTTTAATTCTAAAATTATCCAACCTTCTTCTTTTTCTTCTCCTGGTTGCGCATATCTAGGAACCTGTTGGGTAGAAGATTTAAAGAAAGCATTTCCTTTTCCACCTCTCCCGCCTTTATATAATACTTGAGTTTCACCAGCTTCTGTAATCTCAAATAGAAGCTCCCCTGTTTCAAAATCTTTTGCGACAGTGCCCAAAGGTACATCTATAAAAATGTCTTTTCCATCGGTTCCATAGGAATTGCTTCCAGATCCATTTCCGCCACTTTCCGCTTTGACATGTTTCGTGTATTTTAGCGAAAGCAAAGTCCAAAGTTGAGGATTTCCACGTAAGATGATACTGCCACCTCTACCACCATCGCCTCCGTCTGGACCACCATTAGGGACATACTTCTCTCGTCTAAAGTGGACACTACCAGCGCCACCGTTTCCGGACTCAAAAAAGACCTTGACGTAATCAATAAAATTTCTAGATGCCATCTTTTAGGACAGTGCCACGATTGATGATTCTAATCGAGCTAGAATCTCTTCTATACTACCTAGGCCATTAATTTTTTCTGCTCGATTCTTCTTAGCATAATGCTCAAAAATAGGAGCTGTTTGTTTATTAAAAACATTTATTCTATCCCGAATAACAGCTTCGTTACTGTCATCTGGGCGACCAGAGTCTTTACCACGATGTAAAATTCTTTTTACGATTTCATCATCTGAAACATTAAGCATCAAAAGACCAGTGATTTCTTCCGATTTTGAATCCATGAAAGCATCTAAAGCTTCTGCTTGAGGAATTGTACGTGGAAAGCCATCAAAAATAAACCCCTCCGCTCCAGGGTGAGTATTAACTTTATTTTCCAGCATGCCGATGGTTACCTCATCAGGAACTAGTTGTCCTTTATCCATGAAAGCTTGTGCCTTTATACCAAGAGGTGTTTTGTTGCCAATTTCATGGCGAAATAAATCACCTGTAGAGATATGGATTAGATTAAATTTCTTTTCAAGCTTTTTAGCTTGCGTTCCTTTTCCTGAACCAGGTGGTCCAAATAAAATTAAATTCAACATAGATCGTTGTTTTGTTTTACGTTTCTTCGATTTCTATCTTCGAGCAGTAGCTGTTCCTAAAACATTTCGAGCGTACAAGATACGAGGTTTCCAGTACTTGGAGCTAGTTATGTTATCTATTTTTACTCCTTTTGAAGAAGTACTATGAATAACATAGATTTGCCCCTTTTTGTTTTCAGCAACAATGGCTACGTGGGAAACTTTATGACCTTTGCCAAAGAAGACCAAATCTCCAGGCTTGACAAACTTCAAATTGACACGTTTTCCGACTTTTGCTTGTTCTCGTGATACTCTGGGCAATTGTACACCTTTTTTGTCGAATACATATTTGGTGAATCCAGAGCAATCAAACCCTGTTTTTGGGGTGTTACCGCCATATTTATACTTAATTCCGATGCTTTTCTTGGCAGAATTGAGTAGGTCATTCCGATAAGTATAATCGGCCGACTCCGTCTTTTTAGTTGTTTTATTTTTCTTTGGAGTCTTTCTCTTGTGATAGGTTGTCTTTCTTCCTCGGCGTGTTGCGCTACAAGAAGGTGCCAACACAGAGATTGTGCCTAGAAATAGCAATAAATATAGTGCTTTCGCAAAAAAGGGGGTACGTCGCATAGTGTAGTAGTTGAACAATGAGCAGCAAAGAAACGAATTTACTTACTAAAAAAGTCTTTATAAGCCCACAAGACTTTTCCAATGACTCTTTGCTGGGTCAAAAAACACTTCTTTTCTTCATTGATTACAAAGTACCGGTTGACTCCAATGGGACTCGTTTCATCTCTGTCTGGTGCCCCCAAATACTCAATAGCCGTTACTCCTGTAGGAAGATATGGATAGAATTTACTGATATGTTCTTTTTGGTTAGCATCTTTAATTTTGACAATGGCAAAAGGAACAAGCGTATTTAAGGAGTCTTGCAAAAGGATATTGGGCTCCAAAGATTCTGCTCCGATCTTTTCAAAAAAGGATAGAAAGGTTTTGATAGCGCCGACTCTTTTGCCTTTCGGCGAAATAGGATTAATAGCATAAAAGGGCTTGACCTCAAATAATCCTTTTTCTTTGGACAGCCTGAATGAATGGTTTTTCAAATTTGGATATTCTATAGAGACGCCAGCAATCTCATCGGGCTGAAATTCAAAAACTGTTTTGCTCAACCAATCTGATTCTGGACGATTAAAATTGTGCATGACTACACCTTGAAAATTAGGAATACCAACTAAGTGCGGCTCATTAGAATCTTCTTTAATGAAGTAAGTGCTATTGCCATCGTTGGAAGTCGTACCGACATAGAATTTTTGGAGCAACCTATTTTCTTTGTCATATAATTCTACTTTGGTTCGGTTTGTTGCCAAACTTTTTAGCATAGTAGGTTTAGCAGACTCTGGTGTAGCATAAAGTATTCTTAATTTTTTGACAGTGTTTAACATGGTGTTTACAACACTAGCATTTGCTTTTTGTCCATTAACGGTCCAGCCTTTTGGTGTGCGATCAAAAACATATTTGGTCCCATCACTTTGAATAATACCCGCTTTTTGAACACGACCTATATCATCAATGGCATATAAAGAATTACTGACAGGCATAAATTCTTTGGTGCTTTTAGTCTTTAAAGTATACCAAGTAATGCCACCCAAGGCCAATAGAATCAATAGTAGTACAAGCGTTCGTTTCATAGTTTTTTTGTTCAAGTTTTTTATCTAGCAAATCTACGTTTGCGAATCCAGTTGTAAATAAGTCCTCCCAAAATTAATAAAAGCAGCGGTAAAAGGATATTAATTAATTGCCATTTGGTTTTTTCCTTTTCTGCTTTTACGGTGTCAAGTAATCTGAGCTTGACATCTTTTGCCCTTGCGGCAATGATTCCTTCATCATCTAAAAGATACTCGACAGCATTGAGTAAAAATTCTTTATTGACATAAATTCCACCTTGCTTTTCATAGCGGTTGACACCCAAAGTATTAAACTTATTAGTCTTATAATCCACATCATTTCGTAATACATCTCCGTCCGATATAACGATCATTTGGGTTGGTATGCTGCTAGGCTTGAAAGTATAATTCAAACTATCTAAAGTGTTTTGCATTACTTGAGAAACACGTCCATCAAACAAAGAAGGAAATTTCCCTTCTAGCAATACCGCCATGGGTTGAGGTCCTTTACTGAATTTTTCTGGGATTGGTTTTTCCCGTAAGATTTCAAAACCTATCTGGGTTGGGATATAACGTGTTCGGCTATATTTAGAGGAGGCTAATAAAATCGTTTTCTTAATGGGCGCCTGAGTTTTGATAGTGTCAATCGTACTTCCAAAACGCATCCAAACTCTATCCAAACTTTTGACGATTGGATGCTGTCCGACCGGAGAAGCAATTGGCCAATAATACCAAGGAAACATATCCATTTGGTTGCCACTTACTTTCAGTGGAATACGCCCGCAGTCAATAGAAACGACCATGTTGGGTTGGATTCTTACACCATATTTAAATAATTGATCATCGATATTCAAAGGGTAATCATAAGGGACGTAGGTGTTTTTTTGTGCCAAGCTATCCAAGGAAACCACCAATTTGTCAATCATCCAAATGATTTTGCCACCATTCATCACATATTGATCTAGCACAAATTTTTCCTTTTCAGAAAAAGAGCCCTGAGGTCTGGCAATCATCGCTATATCAATGGATTTGTGTAAATTAATAATTGTATCCAAATCTAGACGCGTCACATTTGAATTTTGCCGTAAGGACTGCGCCAAATCTTCATAAGCTAAAGGCGGTAGTTCACCATGACCTTGAATGAAGACTATGTTTGTTTTAGTTTTGATGTGCAACTGTTGAATGGCACTCGCCAGTTTGTATTCCAACAAACTGATGGATTTGTTTAGGGCCAATTCTGGGTTCAGTGTAGGATTGTCATTTTCCAATAGTTTTACGATAATCGCACGTTTTCCGAGATGGACGACTGCTACGGGGTAGATGAATTTTTCACTGACACCATTTTTTTCTTTTACGGTTAGGCGCACTGGTGAAATGCCCCTTTCTTTCATGTCAATTCTACGTTGATTGATTTCTTCGACGGTGCCTAAATTGGGGTCGTTAAAATAGAAATGAATATAGGAAGAATACGATTTAAAATCTTGAAGTAATTCAAAAGTTGATTTTTGCAAGCGTTTGAATCCAGCTGGAAATTCACCTTCTAACAGGACTTCAATGGTCACATCGTTATCCAATTTTTTTAATAGATTCTTTGTGGGATCGGTTAAAGTAAATCTTTTTTCTTCCGTTAAATCTATTCGTCCATAGTAAAAACTACCGAGGATATTCAAGAGGAATAGCACCGCCAAAAGGATGACATAATTAATAATTTTATGCCGTTTTGTTTGTTTAGTTTTCTGCTTCATTTTTACCAAGATTTTTTTTCAAGGCTCAATTGGGCCGCACCCACAAAAGCAATCATGATGGAAAAGAAATAAATAATATTTCGACTGTCTATTACGCCTCTACTTATCTGATTGTAGTGATATTGAATCCCAAGCATCTGAACAATATCATCAACCTTTCCAAAGAAAATTGGCAAGGAGCTTATGAAGCTAAAGCCCCAATAAAACAAAAAGGAAAGTATCGCTGCTAATAAGAAAGCTACAATTTGATTTCGCGTAAGTGCAGAAGCAAGTGTTCCTATCGCTGTGAAAATTCCGCCTAAAAGCAATAAGCCAAGGTAGGAGCCAGCGATAGCTCCAGAGTCTAAGTTGCCTTTAGGCATGCCCAATTCACGAACAGAATAGTAGAAAAGTAGGGTGGGGATCAGCGTAATGGCAACCAATACCCAACTAGCAAAAAACTTAGCTAATACGATTTGTAAATAGCTCAGCGGTTTCGTTTTTAAAAATTCGATAGTACCTTGATTTTGTTCTTCAGCAATGGATCGCATCGTAATGGCGGGTATCAAAAATAAAAATACCACTGGTGCAATATCAAATAATTGGTCCAGTGTGGCATATCTAGAATTAATAATACTAAAGTCGGGAAATACCCACATGAGTAATCCTATTGCTAGTAAGAATACAGCCATGACGACATAGCCAATTATCGAACTAAAAAAGGAATGAATTTCTTTAAAAAATAAACTAAGCATTCGTTTCGGTTTTTTGCGTAAGCTTATGAAAAACATCTTCTACAGAATGGGATTCTTTGTGCATTTCCAGAATGACCCATTTATTTTTGACCGCAAGGTGGAATAATTCTTCTCGAATATCTAACTGCATATCCGTGTATAAATGAAACTGATTCTGTTTATGCTCTTCCACTTTTTTGATTCCTGATAAATTTTGAAGGGCTTTTGCCGAAACGCTATCTTTAAAACTAACCGTGACAATATTCTCTCCCAATATTCTATCGGATAATTTTTCTATTGGATCATCTGCGACCAATTGACCATGATTAATGATAATTACTCGATCACACATGGCTTGAACTTCTTGCATGATATGTGTCGAAAGAATGACCGTTTTCTCTTGTCCTACCGTTTTGATTAAATTCCGAATATCTACGATTTGGTTGGGATCCAAACCCGTTGTAGGTTCATCCAAAATTAAAACATCAGGATCATGAATAAGTGCTTGCGCCAAACCAACCCGTTGACGATATCCTTTGGACAACATCCGGATTTTTTTATTCTGCTCAAGCCCTAGTCCGACCATTTCAATTTTGTCGGCAACGACCCTAGATTTGTGTGGTAACTTGTGAAGACCTGCGACAAAGTGGAGATATTCCTTCACATACATATCGAGGTAAAGTGGATTATTTTCCGGAAGGTATCCGATTCTTCTACGGACTTCCATTGATTTCTCGAAGATATTCATGCCACAAACCTCAATTTCTCCACTAGAAGGCGGAATAAAGCAGGTTATCATTTTCATGGTAGTGGATTTCCCAGCACCATTTGGTCCCAAGAATCCTAGTATTTGACCTTTTCCCACCTCAAAAGAGATATTATCGACCGCATGTTGCGAGCCATAGATTTTAGTAAGATCCTTTACGGTTATGGACATTTGTGGTTAATTTACTTTCGTTAAAACTTAGAAGGAGTCTATTCCTAGATTTATAACGGTAAATAATAGAAAAAAGCGATTGCAAAGCTATAAAAAAAGCGCGAAATGTTACGTGAAGGGCGATAAATATGCTTTAATACACTTATTTTAGATGAAAAATAGAGTTTTTGGCAGCTTCATAGGTTTAGTTTTCTGAAGTTTTCTAACTTTGGCTGGTACTTGTTCAAGTTTAAGATCCGATGAAAATAGGTCATAGATAAGCTTGAAAATATTAAATCCCAATAAGTTAATATGGTAAAAGTAATTTGTTTAATATTTTTTTTAACAATCACGGGAGCCCTGGAAGCCCAAGAAACAGCACTCCCGCTTCAAAGAGACGTATATAAGGTTAAACTTAAATTCAAAGACAGAAAAAGGAAAGTGAAGGGTGTGCTTTATAGGCTAACTGATAGTACGATAATTGTGGCTGATACTTACGATCGAAGAGATTTTCTGGAAAATGAAGTTCGGCTTAGAAGTTACCCTTTTACAGACTTACGAAAGATAAAGTATAAATCCATGAAAGTTAAAATGGCTAATACTTTGGCCGGTTTTGGTACTGGTTTTGTATTAGGATATTTTTCGGTCAATAAAAAATCACTTAGATTCCCAATTGGCTTGTCCTTGGGCCTTACTGGATTTCTAGGTGTTGCGGTGCTGGATGGCTATGGGGCGGCATATCCTCGACATGGTAGCCTAAGGCGGAGGCGTTGGGCCAATATTGAAAAACACTCAGTATATTCTGCGCCCTCTTACCAATATCATCGACGCCCAATAAGATTTGGTGTTGAAGTCGATTTTTATAATGACGAACCTAAAGAAAATATTTATATATATCAAAGGTTTGTTCGTTCTACATATGACCAAGTCAATTTCTCAGGGCAGAGTTTTAGTATTGGAGGTACTGTTCAAATTCCGATTTTCCGCCGAAATAATTATATTTCTGCTGGTCTTAAATATTATAATAGAAGGCTTACGTCATCGTTAGTTGATGTAGAAGGTAAGGGAACATTGGATATGAAAGAGGTAGCAATTCCGCTAAAGTTGTGGCTTTACTCTAAAGACTGGGATGGTTTTCAGCTTTTAGGTGTTATCGACTATGAGAAAACAGTCTATATGGCTTATACTGAAAAAAGTGATTTCCCAAGTGTCCGCCAATCTACTGGCTTGGCAAGTCAAACTTGGATAACACGTTCAGATCATCTAGAATTGGGCGTAGGATTTCAAATTCGTTTTTCAAAAAGAGGAAATTTGTATATACTTGGAAAGATTTTTAATAACGATACTTCTTGGAAGTTTAGATATTTGAATAGAGCTGTTCATTTGAAGGCTACTGGCTTGGAAGTTGGTTATTTACATAACATCTTTCGGAAGTAACAAGTTTCCTGTATTCTCCATTTTTTTGCCTACTTTTGCCCTTGCGGAAAAAAGCAACGAAAATGGAATTGAATTATACTGAAATAGAACAGAAATGCCAATCAAAATGGGCGCAACAAGAGACGTATAAAGTCTCTAGTCAATCTGATAAACCAAAATTTTACGTCCTAGATATGTTTCCTTATCCTTCCGGAGCGGGTCTACATGTTGGACATCCTTTGGGCTATATCGCTTCTGATATTTACGCTCGATATAAACGGTTAAATGGTTTTAATGTGTTGCACCCGATGGGCTATGATGCTTTTGGATTGCCAGCGGAAGAGTATGCCATTTCAAGAGGTGTGCATCCAGCGGTTTCCACTGCCGAAAATATTAAACGGTATCGGGAACAGTTTGAGTTGATTGGTTTGTCTTTTGATTGGTCTAGAGAAGTACGAACAAGTGACCCGCAATATCATAAATGGACGCAATGGATTTTTACTTTGTTGTTCAATCATTATTATGATGAAGTGGCTGATAAAGCAAAACCAATTTCTGATTTGGAAGCATATTTTGCGCAAGCAGGTACGGCTAACTTAAATGCAACGACAACAAATGAAATAGATTTTTCGGCAGAAGCTTGGAAGAACTTTTCTAGAAAAGAACAACAAGATATTTTAATGCAATATCGCTTGGCATTTCGTTCGGAAGGAACGGTGAATTGGTGTGAAGCATTAGGAACGGTTTTGGCAAATGACCAAGTTAAAAATGGTTTGTCCGAAAGGGGAGGGCACCCTGTAGAATTACGTCCTTTGACTCAATGGTTTTTGCGGATAACTGCTTATGCGGATCGGTTAATTTCTGATTTGGATACCGTGGAATGGACCGAGTCTTTGAAGTCCATTCAGCGACATTGGATTGGTCGATCAGAAGGGGCTGCTATTAATTTTAAAGTAGAAGGACAGGCAGATGTATTATCTGTTTTTACCACTCGTCCAGATACTATTTTTGGCGTGACTTTTATGGTTTTGGCGCCCGAGTTAGAGTTGATTGAAAAAATAACAACACCTGCTCAAAAAGAAGAAATTGAAAAGTATGTCAAGTATGTTGCAGGTCGTTCCGAGCGAGAAAGACAATCGGATGTGAAGAACGTAACTGGTGCATTTACAGGTGGTTATGCTATACATCCCTTTTCTGGAAAGCAAGTTCCAATTTACATCAGTGAGTATGTTTTGAAGGATTATGGAACGGGTGCTATCATGGCTGTTCCTAGTGATGATGCACGGGATCGAGCCTTTGCAGAAAAATTTAATATTGATATTATTAATGTCGTTGATAAGAGCGAATATCCGAATGCAAGTATCGGTGATAAAGTTGGTAAAATTATTAATTCTGACTTTATCAATGGCTTAAAAGTAAAGGAGGCGATTGAAGTAATATTAAAAAAAGTTGAAGAAAATAATATTGGTGAAAGACGAGTTAATTATCGTTTAAGAGATGCAGGATTTAGCCGCCAAAGATATTGGGGCGAACCCATTCCTATCGTATATGATCAAGAAGGAATTGCGAGTACTTTGCCGTTGTCTGAATTGCCTTTGGTCCTTCCGGAAATTGATAATTTTAAGCCCACAAAAGACGGTCGTTCACCAATCTCAAGGGCGACTGATTGGGTTAATCTTCCAGACGGTAGAAGAGTAGAAACAGATACGATGCCTGCGACGGCTGGTTCTGCTTGGTATTTTATTCGCTATACTGATCCTCAGAATCAAGAGGCCTTTGTAGGTAAAGAAGCAATTGATTATTGGGAAAATGTGGATTTGTATGTGGGTGGATCTGAGCATGCTGTTGCGCACTTATTGTATGCACGTTTTTGGACAAAATTTCTATTTGATTTAGGTGAAATTAAATTTAAAGAGCCGTTCAAAAAATTGATTAATCAAGGTATGATTCAAGGCGTGATCGAAATTGCTTATTTGAAAAAAGTGGGCGATGCCAATCATTTTATCAGTGAGGATATCGCGAACAAAGAAGAAAAATATGCACCACTTTATGTCCCGATAGATTTTGTCACGGACTATGGAAAAGAGGATTCCTATTTGTCGGAAGAGGGCTTGCGCAAATATGTAGAATGGAAGCCAGATTTGGCTGATGCAATTTTTCAAATGAAATCGGGTAGTTTTCAAAATGGAAAATTCACTCCAAAAGAAACTGGAGGTGAATGCAAGTTTGTCACCCATTCAGAGGTTGGCAAAATGTCAAAATCAAGATTCAATACCATCAATCCAGATGATATCATCAAAGAATATGGAGCCGATTGCTTTAGAATGTATGAGATGTTTTTAGGACCTATAGAGCAATCAAAACCTTGGAATACCAATGGTATTGACGGAGTTTCTAAGTTTTTGCGTCGTTTTTGGACTTTGTTTTATGATGTGGAAGGTAATTGGCTGGTGACAGATGATAAGCCGACTCCTGAAGCAATGAAAGTTTTACATCAAACGATTCACAAGGTCAAAGAAGACATTGAGCGTTTTGCTTTTAATACTTGTATCAGTGGATTTATGGTGGCGACCAATGATTTGCGAAAGCTAAAAGCTCATAATAAAGCAGTCTTGGAACCGATGCTTCAATTGATGGCTCCATTTGCACCATTTTTGACGGAAGTCCTCTGGGAGCAACTGGGACATGCAGAAAGTATTCATAAAAGTAGCTTCCCAACATTTGACGAAAAATATCTCATAGAAGATTCTGTCGAATATCCAATCAGTATCAATGGTAAGAAACGAACAGTAGCTTCTTTCCCCGCCGATGCGTCCAAAGAGGATATCGAAAAAGCAGTATTGGAATTGGAGATTGTGCAAAAATGGGTGGATGGCAAACCTATCAAACGTTTGATTGTGGTTCCTGGACGTATGGTTAATGTGGTGGTTTAGATAAAGACTAGGTGCATAATTATCGGGAATGTCCTAATCAAGTCGCTTTCAGTGGCATTTTAAATTTATTTGAAAGCAGTAGGCTTAAAATGAAATTTGAAAGCCGTGCGAGCGTGTCCTACTCGTGTCGCTTATGGGGTAGGCAAACCTAATTAAACGTATGATTGTGGCTTCTGAGTGTATAGTAAATTAGTCATGCGAAAATTCCTTTGCAGATACCCCATAATTGATTATCTTGCACAAACCATAACCCAAAACTCACCAAATGAAGCATTTAATATTTTGTTGTTGCTTGATGTTCAGCACAAGCTATACGTATAGCCAGGATTTTAGAGGCGGTATAAAAGTAGGTACAAATGCCACCTATTTGATAGATAATCAGTCAAGTATTGATAATGTTAAAGATAATTTCAAAAGGGGCTACGGTTATCAAATAGGCTTTGAAGCAAGTTATGTAGTATTTGACAAAATAGGATTATTAGGAGAAATAGGCTATCAAAATAGTGAATTTAGTTTCGTTCAAAACAAAATTGTAGATGTCTTGCCTAATGGGCAAAATACTACGAATGGATTGGTTAATGAAAATATTAAAATCAATAATGGTAGCATCAATTTTGGGCTTTCTTTGCTTGGTCGATTTGATAATATTGAAATTAGTTTTGGGACTAACCTGGGGTATCTGACTCGATCAACTGGAGAGGTAGAACGTTCTTTTGAAGACAATACGGCCCAAGAAGTAAAAGAAGATTTACCTTATGATTTTTTTGAGGATAAAGCTGGTGAAGAAGGAGCTTATTGGGAACAATCTACGGATTCAGTACAATTATTTAATAGAATGAATTTAGCTGGTAATTTAGCTTTTAGATTTAAGCTTATCAAAAACCTGGGTGTTGAAATTAAAACGAATTATGGTTTTGGGGATATTATAAATGATTTGAGCAAAAGAGAAAATGGTGGATTTGAAAGAAAACTCGATTTATTGTTTTCCCTTAAATACAGCTTCCCACTCAAAAAGAGAATCAGATATAAAAAAGAAGAAGAGATAGAATTACGGCCCATTGAAGAAAGTACAAACGAGCCTATTGCTCCTAATTAAAAAAGCTCCGAGTGTTGTTGGAAGCGATCCTGTGATTACATTAGCTGAAAGCCTATATAAACTTCACGAAGCCAAGAATAAACTCCAAAGCCCTAAACACGAGCCTGCGAGTCCTAAACTCCTAAACACGAACGAAGTGAGTCTAAACTCCTAAACAGCGAACGAAGTGAGTCTAAACCACCCAACTTACCCAAAAAAAACCTAATTTTGTCTCCTAAGCTCAACCAATGGTCAAATTAATAGAATGTCCTCGGGATGCCATGCAAGGACTGCATGAATTTATCCCTACCCAGACGAAAGCGAACTACATCAACACCCTGTTGCAAGTAGGCTTTGATACTATTGACTTTGGTAGCTTTGTTTCCCCTAAAGCGATTCCGCAAATGCGTGATACAGCTGAAGTACTATCTCTTTTGGATTTAAGTAAAACGAAGACCAAGCTTTTGGCTATAGTCGCCAATATGCGTGGTGCCAATGACGCAGTTAAATATCCAGAAATAGATTACTTAGGCTATCCTTTTTCTATCTCAGAGACCTTTCAATTACGTAATACCAATGCGACTATTTTAGAATCTTTAGAACGCGTCAAAGGTATGCAAGAGCTTTGCCTGAAACATGGAAAGACTTTGGTGGTTTATCTCTCCATGGGTTTTGGAAATCCATATGGGGACGAATGGAATGCCGAGATTGTGATGAAATGGATGAATGAATTGGCAAGTATCGGCGTAGAAATTGTATCGCTTTCAGATACAATTGGCGTTTCTACGACGGATAGTATTGAATATTTATTTAGACATGTTATCCCCGAATTTCCCAATATTGAGATTGGCGCGCACTTGCATACCTTAGCAACAGAAAGCGGGTCGAAGATTAAAGCAGCTTATGAAAATGGTTGCCGTCGCTTTGATGGTGCGTTGAAAGGTTATGGTGGTTGTCCCATGGCAAAAGATGATTTAGTAGGGAATATGCCCACAGAAAATGTCGTTTTTTATTTTACTGGAAAGAAAGAAGTAGATCTCGATATGGGCGTACTTTATGAATCTATGGAAATGGCAGAAGATATTTTTCCTGCCCGGTAATTTTCAAGATAGATTGGAATACTTTTCGTTAGTGATACTTGTATGATTATAAATCTTTTTTTGGGAATTGCTTTAGGTACCATAAAGTGGAAGGCATATTTATTTTTTATAATATTAATAGGCGCTTTCTATTTCAGTTACTTGATAGGAAAACGGTTTGATGCGGAATCAAAAGAACCCATTGGATTCATATCCTATATTAGAGTAGCGCTTGTGTTTGTACCGCTTACGTTCGTGTCTATTTATGGTGCAAGCGTGATGGGAAATTCCTTGTATCGTGTATTGGTGTTTGTTTCCTATCAGGCAATTATTGTTGACCAAGTTTCGGGCTATTCTGAAGATTCTGATGGAAATAGTACATTGATGTACACGCCTACAGTTGAATATACACCTAAAGGCCAGATCTTTCCAGTAAGGGCCGAATTGAATGTTTCTTCCGGGGGGAAGTATGTAATTGGAGATACCTATAAGGTTATCTATAATCCAGAAGATGGGGATACAGAGTCAGCCGAAGGCAGTACAATTGTGCTCTTATTGGTTGGACTCTTTTTTGTCTATGCCATTTTATTCGTTGTTATATATGGGGTTTGTTTTGCGCTTTATATTCCGCTTTCTTTTAATTTAATAGATATTATCAAAGTTGTTTTCCTATACACCTTAGTTCCATTAACGGTTCTGGGTATGGATATCGGATTGCTCAATTATCTATTTCGGGTCTTTAGAGGAGCGGAAGAAGCGCCCGTTGTGATGATTGTTTTTATTTTGCTCTTTGTATTTATTTTGACGGCTGGTCTAGTTTTTGTGGCTTCTAAATTAATAAAATCGGGTCAATTCAAAAGCGTATTTCTACAAACAGGCACATCTTTCAAATGAAGACCTTCAGTTATTAATACATTAATTTAGTATCCAATTTTATTTGTAATTTGCTTCCGCAAACTAACATTTATTTTGGAACACTTTTCGCAAGAAAGACATTATGCTTTTACAAATCACAACCACAGGGTATGTTTTTTTCATATCTATCATCTTAGGTCTTGTTATCACGTTTCGTATTTCTGAACGTAAGAAAGCAGAATCAGGGCAAAGTGTAGGCTGTGGATTTTATGGGTTTCTTACAGTCATCTATGAGATGTTTATGCTCTTTTCTGTTTTTGCTTTTATTTCTGCAGGTTCTCTTTTTGGTTTGATGATGAATGATACCTATGAAGGAGTTGTTGTCGGACAAAGTAGTCATTTTGATGATGATGGTGTCCAGATGTTTACAGCCATTGTCAAATTCACCCCCAAAGGGGAAATTGCTCCCATACAAAAAGAGATGAATATTTCCTCTGGTGGCCAATACAAAATTGGCGCAGCCCATTCCGTCTCCTACAACCCTAGAACAGGGGAGGCTAAGTCGGCTTCATTGGCGGCGATTCTTCTGCTTATTGCTGGGCTTCTAATGGGTCTATTTGTGTTGAGCTTGGTCATTTATGGGTTTTGTTATGCCTTTTACATTCCTTTGCCTTTTGAAATTCAAGATATTATTAAAGTGGGTTTTGTTTATACATTTATGCCATTGGGGGTGATTGGATTGGATTTAGGAATACTTTATTTTGTGTATCAATACTTTACAGGAGCCCGTTCTGATGCCCCAATATGGGCTGTTTTAGTAAGTCTATTTTTTGCCTTTGTTTTGACCTTTTTTATTATTTCAATTGCTTATAAGCTAATTAAAGAACGTAAATTTAAAGCGCTTTTTGTAGTGCCTGATTCAACTGTCAAATGAATTCCTGCAGGGAATAGTAGTAATGGAATAGGTTGATTTTTTTCTAAATAACTGAATCTAAATTGCTTATAAAATAGTTTTTATTATCAAGTTTTTCATGGAATAGTTTTTGATTCTAAGTGTTTAAACCTTCAATGTAAATAGTTTAATGTGTTATTCTGTTTACACAAAATTTAATATAGCTATCATGAAAACCACGCTTTTAGTCTTAATATTAGTGCTTCCTTTAATTGGCTTTTCGCAAAAAGGACCTGGAGGAGTTGGTACCGTAGATGGAAATTCTAGTCTTACTCTATGGCTTGATGCCAATACTGTAAATGGAAGTCCTAACACTGTAGTTACAACTTGGCAAGATCAGTCTGGTAATGGGTATGATTTTACAGGAGGTGCTGGTGCTATTTTTAATACTTCCATTGTGAATGGCTATCCTGCTTTTAATTTTAATGGTACAAGCCAATATTTTGAAAAAAGTTATACAGCAGATTTAGCTCCAGATGATTTTACTATATTCGCAACAAATAATATTAAATCAAGTGGAACCTATAAGGCTGTAATTTCTAATAGAGATGACCCTGCAGGTTCTCTAACAAATGGGTATATTTTGTATGGAACTCCAAATTCTAATAATTGGCAATTCTGGACAGGTACAACAAATTATTGGGATTTTTTAGGGACAACTGTTTCGACAGTGAATAATTGGTCAAGCCAAGTTATGGATTTTAAAATGTCATCAGGTGAAAAGAATATATACATTGATGGAACAAAGACTGATACGAACCTTGGGGGGCGTGCCAAAAATCCCAATAGACCTTGTCGAATTGGTGCAGGTAAAAATGAAACCTCTCCAGACTATTTTTTTAAAGGAGATATCTCTGAAATAATAATCTATAATCAAGTAATAAATACTGCCGAGAAAATTATTATTAACAATTATTTATCTGCAAAGTACAATTATACTTTAACTGCTGATGATGTCTATAAGGCAGACGATAGCGCCAATGGTAATTTTGACCATGATGTTGCTGGGATTGGGCAGATAGATGCTGCAAATAAACATGAAACGGCTCAAGGTACAGGTCTTGTGAAGATTCAAAATCCTACAGATTTGGATGATGGCGAATTTCTTTTTTGGGGGCATAATAATGGTGTGGTGCAAGCAATTGAAATCACTGATGTGCCTAGTACGGTTGACGCAAGAATGGAAAGAGTCTGGCGTGTAAGCGAAGTAAATACTAGTTCTACGGCTACAGATGTGGGAGCTATTGACATTAGTTTTGACTTGTCTGAATTAGGTTCTGTTACCGTTTCTGACTTGAGACTATTAGTGGATGTCAATAACGACGGCATCTTTAGTGATGAGCAGCCGATTAGTGGAGCCGTTGACTTGGGTGGAAATATTTATCAGTTTTCGGGAGTTACGGCTATAGAAAATAATTTGAGATTTACGATTGGTACAGCAGATGCTGTTCAAACTACTTTGCCAGTATCATTGGTTTTCTTTAAAGCGGAAGCTCTAGAAAATGGAGTCCATTTAAATTGGCAAACTGCTTCAGAAAAAAATAATGATCATTTTGTTGTGGAACGATCTATTGATGGAACTCGCTGGGAGGCTTTTCAGCAAATTGATGGGGCAGGAAACTCTGCTTCGTCTATTGACTACAAAGCTATAGATTTTAATCCCTATGACGGTACATCCTTTTATCGTTTGAAACAAGTAGATAGTGACGGGCAAGACAATTATTCTATTGTTGAGAGTGTTAATACTAAAAATAAATTTTCCATAAATATAGAGATAAGTCCAAATCCTGTAGTAGATGTATTTTCTATTCAAGGTGATTCTGAGGAGTTGAATTTAATTCTTGTCTATAATTCTTTTGGGCAAAATATGAATAAGAATATTAATATAGAAAAATTGAATGAACAAAAAGTCCTACTTAATTTTTCTAAGTTAAGTACTGGTCTGTACTATGTCAAGACAAGAACTAGGTCCTATAATGTATATAAGAAATAAGCCAAAATTCCACGGGAGGATGCGCATTACTAAAATTTATACGTCTAAAATTAGCATTAAAATCTGTGTAACCCAAAATGACGAAACACGCTTTTTCTATGACGAGTTATAGTATATCGTGTTTTGGTGGGCGTTATTACACGAATTATTCACGTCTAGTGTCCATTTGTCAATTGAACCCATGCATCTATTAAACTGGTTGTTTTACTGAAAGATTAGAGCTTATCTTTACTTTCGTAAAAAAAATAAACTATGCTGACTAACTTCCTAAAGGCTTTTCCTGCTTCTGATGTAAGAGAAGTATCGCCAAATATTTTTGCTGACTATCGCGATAAAATTCCAAAAGAATTATTTAAACTTTGGGAAACTTCTGGTTTTGGTAAATATGGAAATGGAATTATCGAAATTATCAATCCCGAAGAATATGAATATTTATTATGGTCTTGGTTAGGTAAGCTTGCGCCAAATTATACTCCGTTTGCAATTTCGGCTTTTGGCGAATTATTCTACTATCGTAAGTTGACGGAAACGGATGAAGATATTTGTGTCATTGATATTCAACGTAAAAATATAGAAACGCTAGTTTGGAGTGCCAATGAATTTTTCAATGACTTCATTGGAAGTAAAGGGACTCAACAAGCTTGGTTAAGTCGGAAGATATTTGATGAAGCTTTCGCAAAATTCGGTGCGCTACCAATAGGAAGCATTTATATGTATGCACCTCTATTTGCTTTAGGTGGAGCAGAAAAAGTAGAGAATCTTCATGTCGGAGATGCCAAGGTTTATCATAATATAGTTTTTCAGTTTTTTGGTATCTCAGAATGGGATGATGCGGCTATTGCGGAAGCTTTAAAAGGGGAGGACAATAGCCATGATTTTGATGAATTATTAAAAGCAAAACCTGTAGATGCGGAGCCAAGTGAGGACGACAAAAAGGCATTGAAAATAATGCAAAATTGGCAAGCTGGAAAACACTATTACAGTTTGTTTATGTTGCAGGAGTTGGAATTGCATCCTGATTTAGAAGAGATCGAAGACCTAGATGCTTGGTTTAATAACGAAGTAGAAGGAAAAATCCCAGATAAATTTTATCAATTTGGTTCAGACCCAACAGGCGGTAATTATGTGCTTTGGTTCTATCCAGGATTGGAAGGTCCAGCACCGGTAGTATTCTTTGGAAGTGAAGGAGAGACCAATGTTTTAGCACCTAGTTTAAAGGACTTTGTGTGTTTATTGTCCACTGGGAAGGCGTTAAGAGCAACCTATTCTGAAGAAGATAGGACCATAAATTCTGTTTGGGGGGAAGTCTATAAGCATGAGTTTGAGGATATGGCAACTGATTATAATTGTAAAGTTCCAGAATTGAAAAAGCATTTTAATACTGATGTTTCCGATTTTAAGAAAAGAGTAGAAAAGGTTTTTTCTTGCAAAACAGAAACAGAGATTTTTGCGCAAGCTAAAGATATTCCAGATTTTATCAAATGGACAGAATTTGTCTATGAGAAATTTGAGAATGGATATGAAGGAGAAGAAGAAAAGGATCCTTTATGTCTCGATATGACAGATCATCATTTGACGGTAGTACCTGAATCTGTCATTGAAAATCCATATATCAAAACACTAGATCTATCGGATAATAGATTAGATGAATTACCCGATTTTATGCGCAAGCTAAAAACGCTTAAGAATTTATCAGCCAAAAGAAACGACTTGATTGCTATTCCAAAATTTGTGGAAACGTTTGTAGGTTTGGAAGAGCTAGATGTTTGTAATAATAATATTACGACAATTGATTTGGACTTTTCAAAAATGCGAAGTTTAAATTCAATTGATATATCCGATAATCCAATCAAATTAGCAGGTCTGAATCCGTCCATATATGCGTGTAAGAATTTAAATTACATTCTTTATAGTGACACTGGAATTTCTGAAGAAATATCTAATTTAGCATTTATATTAAAGTTTGATAGTAAAGATATTTTGGATGAAGTGGAGGAATATACCGAATTGGATCGAAGAGAGTGGAGTAAGAAGGATCTCAAAGTCATGGAGCAAATTTATCTGAAGCGATTGGAATTGTATCCAAGTTCAGAGACCAATTATGATATGGGTTACTTCTTTATGTATAAGTTGGCAGATAGATTAGAAGAAGCCATTCCATACTTAGAAGAAGCGATCGCATTAAAAGATTGTGATTTTGATGCCATGATGTATACGGAGTTGGGTCGTTTATATTATGCTTTCTTAGAACGTGATTTTGATAAGGCTGAAAAGTACTTTAAGTTGGGTGCGGAATTGACGGGTGATGAGAATGGTAATGAGGAATACACTTTGAAGCATTATGCGCGCTTTTTGTTGTATGAAAAGGAAGATTATGAGGAGGCAGATAAGGTTTATTCTAGATTAATTGAGTTAGATCCGACGGATATGAAGCACCTAAGTGAATATGCGGAAATGTATCATTATTATACAGAGGAACATGAAAAAGCAGCAAAAATTTATAAGCGTTTAATTAAATTAGATAGCACCAAAAAGAAGTGGCTTCAGCGTTATGCTAATCTCTTGAGCATAGATATGGGTAATCACAAAAAATCGCTTAAATGGTATCGTAAGCTGTTAAAAAAGAAGAAGAAAGAAGAATATTATGTAGACTATCTTTTTGCTTTGGTGATGGGGGAAGAAGCGGAAGAGTTGATTGAAAAAGTTTTCGCCAAAGCCTTAAAACGCTATCCTAAAAGTCAGGAGCTTAAAGAAAACTATGCAGATTACAGACTAGACCAGGGGGATGATTCTATCATAAAAGAGGTCATGACGGAACATCCAGATAATATAGAAATGGTTTTAAGGTATTGTGTATTTGTGATGGAGCAGGGTGCTTTTGCGGATGCTATTCCTTTTATAGATCAGTCACTTACGCTAAAACCGGAAGAGACTTCCTTACTCGTGAATAAAGCGATTTGTTTGGAGTTTTCGGAGGGGAGTGAAGAAGAAATTGAAGCGTTATATCAAAGAATTCTAGAGTTGAAACCAGCTGGTGAAATTGAACATTTTACCTACTTGACTTATTTAATACGACAGGAGCGTAAAGATGATACTTTAGTAGAATTGGCAAATAAAACGTTACCTTTAGTGGAAGGGGATGAGCGTAAAGCTGGACTATGTAAAAGTGTGATTCGTCGGTCAAAATTTGACAAAAGTAAAATTAACAATTATCGTGATGAAGTCAATAAACTTTCAGCCGATGTACCAAGTTTAGTTAAAGATTGCCAAAAAGAATATCAAAAGGGTTCTATGGAAAAAGGTGTCGCTATCATTGAGCGTTTAGAAGGAATTGATCCTTTTAAATATGATGTAATGATGCTACATTTTAGTATTATTTTGGATTTAGAAGGCAAAGATAAGGCACATAATTATTTAGCCGAAAAGTATGCTTTAGAGCCGAAAAACATCTCTGTTCTGCGCGCTTTAGTAGATGCTAATATGTTGCACCTTCGTTACGAAGAAGCCAAAAAATGGATTACAAAAGCACTCGAAGTAGAACCAGACAGTCAAGGTTTAATTGACCTATTGGCCCATTTAAACACGCCGTAGAACAAAAACATAATTTTTTTAGAAACCCAGAATTGATATAATCAAAAACAGAAATAAAACATGAAAGAATTAAAAATACTAGCAGCCGTTTTATTAAAAGGAAAATACCCAGAATTCGAAGAAAAATTAGCAGAATTGCAAGCAAGCGGCCAACCAATATTTTCTTATGATGATATGGATTTTCAAAACCCTTTCACCGATAAGAAGGATGAAGACGCTTATGATATTAATTATTTTTTGTTATTTTGGGCAGATAGGAAGTATCAAATGATTGAGATGATTGATTGGTCAGGAGAGTATGATGAAAACCAATTTTTGGATTATGCTAAACGGAGATTGGCCGTTTATGGAAAACCAGATTTTCCAATGGACTTTTGGCTAACAAGAATTGATGAAATATTAGCTGATCCGAATTTGGAAAGAGGGGATTTCATTGCCAAGCAATTTGAGATTTTCTCACAAGAGCTACGCCTAAATGGTTTCTTTCTACTTTTTGTCCAAGAGGGTAGTGATCAGTATTATCCTTTTATTGTAGATGAAGCTGATTATTTAAAAGTTGTTGGTTTGAAGGTTGGTGATTTTGAAATAGAAGAAGATTGCGGATAGGTTTCATTTAGTGTTCCTTACTATTCTGTAGGAACAAATTCAATTGAGAGGATAAAGAGCTTTTGGTCAACTTAAATCAAATGATTTAAGAAATTAAGCAACCTATTAAAAATAAAAACCTTGCTTTTCCATTATTTTCCTACCTTGCAGGCTCATGCTCAAGAGAATTCTAAACTTATTTTTGTACAGCAATATTTTCATTGCTTTATGTGCGGTGGCATTTTTGTGGACATCGGAATTAATGGCATACCAAGAGGTTGTTATTTCTCCTTATGACGGTTTGGTTTTTTGCGCAAGCTTACTGATATACAGCGCCCATCGAATAGTGGGTATTCATAAACTTCAAGCTGCCTCAATAGATAAACGACATAGCCAGATAC
The DNA here is from genome assembly GCA_032361785.1 of Lepetodrilus galriftensis. Lineage (NCBI taxonomy): Eukaryota > Metazoa > Mollusca > Gastropoda > Lepetellida > Lepetodrilidae > Lepetodrilus > Lepetodrilus galriftensis. The sequence goes on from JAUTBZ010012233.1 coordinate 37,839, forward strand.
AAACCATTGAACCACTGGTTATTACGCTAGGTGGTTTAGGCTTAATTGGAAGCGTGTTTTTGTTCTTTGGGTTATCGACTATGCAGCAGGTTTTGTTGCTTATACCAGCCTTGATTTCCTTCGCTTATATCATTCCTTTTTCCCGCAAGGAGAAGCGCTTACGGGACTTTCCTTTTATTAAAGTATTCTTGATTTCCTTTACCTGGGCGTGGGTGACAGTGATTATTCCGATGTGGGAATTGAATATAGGGGGATTATGGTGGCTATTTTTTGAACGCTTTTTCTTTATTCTGGCGATTACTTTGCCATTTGACATACGAGATATTTTGTTGGATAGAAAACAAGGAACAAAGACGATTCCGCTATTGATAGGTCCACGCCGAACCAAACGTTTTTCATTTTTAATGCTAGGAATATCATTGGTAATTGGGATTATATATCTTTTAGCCTTTTCTTTGCAATATCAGGTGCTTAACGGGTATATTATTTCGGGGCTTTACACGTTCTATTTCTTGAATAAAGTGAGGCAAGGCGCCTCTGATTATTTGTTTACAGGTTGGCTGGATGGGACTATGATAGCTCAGTATATGATCATTCAGGCCATTATTTTTTACTTTTAACCGATTTAAAGATGAAAGGATTTATTACGCTGCTATTATTGTTGATTGCTCAATTTGGCTTTAGTCAACATGAAGATGTATTAGTAGGGGAAAATGGGAATTTGCTTTTGCTCCATTTAAAGCAAGATTATAAGCCTTCCAAAGTTTTGTCTTATGGTGCGGCCCGTCAAAAGATGTTTGGCAAGGTTGATAATATTAATGGTTCTGTATATTGCGTTTACACAAATGATGAAATTTATATCAGCGCAAATGAGTTAGATCCCAAAGGAGCGGCCTATACTCAGGGATTCAATACGGAGCACACTTACCCACAGTCTAAAGGAGCAACTGGCAATGCAAAAAGTAATGTGCACCATTTATTTCCAACAAGAATTGATGTGAATGGAGCGCGTGGACATGTTCCTTTCGAAGAAATTCCAGATAGCCAAACGGATAGCTGGTGGTATTTAACTAGTTCGTCTAGCAATATTCCAACTAGCAATATCGAGCTCTATAGTGAGTCGGATAAAGACATAAGATTTGAGCCACAAGAATCTCATAAAGGAAATGTAGCCAGAGCCATTATGTATTTTTACACCATGTATAAAGAGCAAGCAGATAATGCTGACGATGGATTTTTTGACGAGATGCTCCCATCTATTTGCCAATGGAATATTGAAGATGCAGTTGATCAAAGAGAATGGGATAGGACTTGGGCAATAGCCAAATTTCAAAGTAATCTTCCCAATCCTTTTGTACTAGATTGTACGCTTGCGCAAAGATCCTATTGCTCAGGTATGAATCTAGTTTGTATGCCTGATGCAGTCCATGAATTAAGTAATATTAAAACATTTGGGGTGCATCCTAACCCGGCGCACCTTACGGCAAAAGTACGTTTTACATTAGAATCAGCTTTCGCAAAAGGAAATTTAGTCATTATGGACATGGCAGGCAAACAACTTTTTAGTGAGCCACTTACGATTCTGAATGCAGGAGCCAATGAAGCTACTATTGACGTAAGTAATTGGAAGCCAGGTTTTTATATTTATAATATTCAGATTGATGGTGAAATTGCGGCAGGTAAGATAATTATTTATTAAAAATACTCATTCCAAATTTTCTTACCAATATTTTTTATACGATGAAACCAGAACGACTAGAAAAGATTAAAATAGCAGCCAACAATCGTCAATTAGACATTGCGGTAGTTTTAGAAAACGTACATGATTCTCATAATATCGGAGCCGTTATGCGGACCTGTGATAGTGTAGGTATTCAATCTGTATATTTATTAAATACAGAAGAAATTCCATTAAAAAATATCGTCTTAGGGAAAAGAACTTCGTCAGGATCCCGAAAATGGATTGACGTCGAATTATTTACAGATAGAGAGAAGTGTTTTACTGCCTTGCGGCAAAAATATGATAAAATTCTTTCTACTCATATTGGTAGTGATGCGGTAAGTTTATATGATCTAGATTTGACTCAATCTGTCGCTTTACTTTTTGGAAACGAAAGAGATGGCGTTACGCCTGGAACGCTAGCCCTTTGTGATGGTAATTTTTTGATTCCTCAATATGGTTTCGTCCAAAGTTTAAATATCTCCGTCTCCTGCGCCATTACCTTATACGAAGCTTCTCGCCAACGGGAGAAAGCAGGAATGTATGGAGCTATTTCTAATATTGATGAGCAAGCATTGGTCGATAAGTTTTCGGAAATTCATAATAGTAAGAAGAAAGGACGAAAGCCAGAAGTAAAATAAGTTAAAGGAGCGGTCAGCTATGAGCCATTATAACTTTCTGCATACCAACCACCTTTTCTACCACTAGTCAATTACCAATTTTTCAATTCCAATTTTTCCATCAATTTCTACAGTAAGTGTATATACACCTTTTGGCAAATGGCTAATATCAATCGTATTTCCTTTTTGCGCAAGCGACAACTGCCCTAATGTGTTGTAAATCATCACCTTATGAATGGCTTGGTTGTCTCCTGTCGAGATGTAGATAATATTGTTTGCTGGATTTGGCTGAATGTTTATGTCTAATTTTTCTAATTCTTTTAGGGCAACCGGAATCATTGTAACCATCGTGTTAGTCGTTGTATTGGTAATAATGGCTTCGTTAAAATCAAAAATAATATGGGCTGTATTTTTTATTTCGGTGTAGTCAGAAAGGTTTTCCATTGGTTGTATTTCGTAAGTGACATAACCATGGCTATCGGCCTCATTACTAGTACTATCGGGTAACCAAATATTTTTAAAATAAAATTCAACAGCTTGATCCTTAATAGTAGTTTGAACTGGAAAACTACTATTAATAATTCGTAAAGTATTTATATTCAAATCGGTGTCAATAGTATCCAAAATTCGGACATCTATTGCTTCGGCATTTCCTGTATTTTGAAACCGAATCGTATAAGTCAACTTCTGATCATGGAGGGTGTAATGCTCATCTCTTTCGCCGGAAGGCATGACTTGCTTGTCGTTTGGATCAAAAGAGCATAGAATGGTTGGAGTATAGGTGTAACTATCTAAAAGAATTTCGCTTCCATTATCTGCTCTGTAAATATTGATTTTGAAGTTTAGTTTTGTTCCAGAACTATTTTGATCAGGCATTTGGAATTTAGCAGATTTGAAAAAGTGTTTAAATTGATATAGGGAATCGAAAGTCCAAGTCAACCGATGATTGATAGAATCAACAATAATGGTAGTATCTGAAGAGACATACGTAGTTAATGGATCATAAATTACTTCCACTTTTCCTGTTTCTACGTAAGTCCCTGAGTTCTCACATCGAAAATTGAAGTGGACAACCTCATTACAACGTGTATTACTAGAATAGATGCGACTAGTAGCGCTATGATAAGGAAAGGCAGGAAAAAGCCCAAATTGCTTATGGTTATTTGAAGTAGCTCCTGGCAAATAGGTAACCGTATATTGAGCACTATCTGTAGATAACTGCCATAAAGTATCAGAGACCCAGTTTAAAGTATAGACAGAACCACTATCACAGTATTGAAAGAAATTTCCATTTTGATTCGTGATAATAGTTTGTCCGGGAGGATTAAAAAAGATTTTTTGATTTGGTAAATTAGGCTCATTATTATCCTTGTGTTTATTTTGATTTAAGTCATAATAAACATTTCCAGAGAGGACTAAATCATTACAACCAAGGTCATCTGTGGAAGAACAATCGATTCCATTATCTAAGACAACAGCTTTTTCACGAAGAATGGCATCGCACAGCCAATCGTACCGACAGGTTGTTAGATTTGGATTATTACGAATGCTAGCCTTTTCGACATATACATTTTTATCTAACCCATCTAGGGATTGAATATTTTTATTACCTAAAATGGATACATATATGCTGTATCCTATCTCCAATTGATTGATATATTTGATTCCATCTAAACCGGTAAGGTCTAACAAACTATCGCATTGCTCAAGTTGCAATAAATGAATTGAATCTCTATTTCCAATGCCCGATAGATTTGCTAATTTTGGATTATCTTGGAGAGAGATTCTTTTTGAAAAAGCTACATTTTGCAAAATGCTAATATCTTTGAGCTGCTTGTTGCCTTGGAAATATTGCGATAGTCCATTCCAACCAATGCCAACTCGAAGTCCTATATGTACATCTTCTCCAATACGCTCTAACGAACTTAATGGAGCAAGACTTTCGATAAGATCATTACCTGCAAAAGTGAAAGTACTATCAATAGCTTTTAGACTGGAAAGGCCTGTAATAGATTGTAAACTTGGGTTCTTATGCGGAATTCCCAAATACTGAGTTCCCAACCTTGTATCACAAGCAATCTGGTATGATGGGACTATTCCAAGGTTGAAGTTTTTACCTATATATTCTAGTTGGCTGAGTGCATCTAGGTTTTCTAAATGCTCATTCCCAGCAATCACTAAACTTTTTTGTACGTATTTTAAATTGTTTAAACCAGTTAAATCTGTGATGGAGTCTAGGTCAACTATATTTAGATCGCCATGAATGGTATCAAGAAAACTGAGTTGAGATAAATCCTGAAATTGGTTCATGATGGATTTTCTAAAACTGCCAAGTGTTATTTCATCTACATAGCTAAGCGCGGTAATGCCAGAAAGGCTTTCTATGTTAGAAGTATTAATTTGAAGTTTTCCAGCAATAGTCTCTAAGGAAGATAAGTAATTTAGATTTTTAATTTTATTTTTACCTAAAATTATGAAATCGCCGCCAATCTTCTTGACGGCAGAGAGCCCTTTAAAACTATTGAGTGTATCATTTGAGGATGTGGCAGTGCCCCAATATCCACAATGATGGTAAATACCCCCAATCTGGAAAGTTCCATTGATTGTATCTAAGTTATCAAG